>VWZO01019164.1:7738-85117 GCA_013396975.1 Bucco capensis
TCTGTCCTAGAACACACAGTAATTTCAAGCCTTGAGGCCATGCTGCTGAGAACGCAGCTGCGTTGGGCAGCTCACATCTCCAGGATGAAGAACTACTGCCTTCCTAAGATCATGCTTTATGGGGAACTTGCCACTGGCTGTGGCAAGAGAGGAGCCCTGAAGAGGAGATCCAAGGACTCCCTGAAACAACATCTCAGCCTTGGCCACACTGATCACCTTAACTGGTCTACTCTGGCCTCCAATCAGGAGCTCTGCACACACACTATTTTTAATGCCGCAGATGTTTTTGAGCAGACACGCAGGATCACTCTTGAGGAGGAAAGTCAGCGTAGAAAGAATCGTGTCTTGCAAGTTGTACCTCCTGAGGAGTCCTTCTGCTGTGCCTTTTGCAACCGCTCTTGTCTGTCCGGCATTGGCCTTTGCAGCCAGCAGCGCTTGGAAAAAGCACTTGTGAAGAGCATGGATGGAGCCCTCCCCGGATCTTCGTTATCTTCGTTCGCAAAGCCTAGCCATGATTGAGGATATGATCTAGTACTGCAACAAATAACAGCAGTTGCCATAATTTTTAAGACTAGCTTCATTCCAGTCCTTCCTTGAACATTTGCCCATACTTTATTTTCCTAACATCAACATTTCCTAGTTTGCTACTACTGCATTAGAGGCAAAGAGATAACAAGTGAGGTGCAATCAGGGTTACACCATAGAGAAGAGTTAGAAAGATTCCACTGAAATTAATTCCCAAAATAACTTTCAAAAAAAAACTCCAAGCCACATAAAAATAGTTTTCACACACACAATCAAATTTCATTTTTACTATACTGCTTTTAAATGATTAATGAATCATCTCTTAAGTCACTAACTATATTTATAAGTAATTATTCACAGACTAAATTAAACTTCATAAAACTGTATACATTCCCCCCCTTAAACTAATCAAAGCCACATAGGGGTCCACTGATTTTTTTTTTTTTAAGATTTGCTCTCTAATGACAATTTTAAAATACTTTTACCATAGAGTTTTTGTTTCACTTCACAGCAAAAACTTAGTGTCTTCTACTTACTTAGCCTACACAAAATTTTCCTCTTTACCAGAAAGGCTTTCCACCAAAATAAATGAGACCAAGAGAGACTGTGGTGTAGCAGAAAAGCATAAAAAGCAATTGGTGGTGAAGTATGTGTAGGTTATATCATTTCACATTCTTTCTGTGCCTTCATGGGACAGCAAAGACTTTGTTAGAACAAACCCCAAGCAAAGACTCACTCCTGCAATCACTGCCCACTTTGCTTAGTCTTAATCTCAGTGGAAGCACATAATTTCTCACTGATTGCTTGTTTGAGGGACACACAATGTTTATTTGGGGCCTCGCTGAGGGCGGGAAGGGTGTAGCCAAATGGGCAGTGTCCCAGTGCTGATCACACAAAATACAACATTCGCACTCTTAGGAACATCTCAGCCTTAGCCGAACTCGGGGTACCTGCCTGTGTGGGGGAGGGCTGCATTCCTCAAGACCTACTCAGAGGACTCCTGCAAGATGCAAACCATGTCTCTACATTCTGGCAAGCCCCATCAACTGCAGCACAGCCCAGACAAAGCATGGGAGGGTGACAGGGGTGACCTTTGTAATGAAGTATCTCAGGTTGTAAAGCAAGAAGCATAGATATCCTTCCAGTATTGTAGAAGGGGATACAAAAAATTGCAAAACAAGAAGAAGATTCTTCATGAGCAACAGAGGAAACATGTCAAGAGAAGGAAAGGTGTTCTGAGAATGTATCATGTGAAAGTTTCCCAGACAAAAAGCCTACTGAATCTACACAACGATACTAGCACACACTAACATCAACAGCAGATCTGTAACCCAGACCACATCCAAAAGAGCAACAGCTGCTATATGCAGTTGGATGAAGGCTACAGTTTTAATTATACATCCAGTGCAACAAAGGACTGAGGAACACCTACCTATAAAGCCCCTGGCACATCATTATAACTCTCTACTTTAAAGTACATAGTTCCCTTTCTGAACTCATAGTTACCCAATGTGAGCAGCAATCAGGAGGCCAATCTCAACTACATGAGCAAATAAGCGAAAGTGTTGCATGAATAACTATCTACTACTCACGTAACAACAGCCTGACTCTGTTAGTAAGAGCAACAAAAAGAAGAAAAAAATCACCCAGTAAAAGGTGTCCCAAGAAATGTTGATTTGGATTTGTTTCTTACACATGCTTTCAATTCCCTGTTAGGCCTTATAAGAAGGATAGTTTTAATATCTTCCCTCCCCCTCAAGTTAATGGTAGCCTACAGTTTTCAGAGTGATTTCCTGTTTGCATTATATTCTAAAAATCCTGCTCATTTGCCCTACTAAAAGGCATGTGCTTGGAAGTGGTTTCGATGGCTTTTAGTTACATCCCCCCTTTTGATTGCCACAACATCCAAAGCCTCTGAAAATAAGCAATCTATTTCAAGTTACATTCCCTTCCTTCCCTGCCCACATGTACTTGTAGCTGTGCTACTCCTGCAAGCTCATATTCATTCCGCCCAGACACCAAAATCTCTGGGAACTGCCCAGAATTTCCAGTAGCTGTTTACTCCATTATCACAAAATTGATCACAGATGGTGCTTTCGATGCTGGCAGGTTGGAAAAAAAAATCCCTTGGCTTATATCATGAGCACATTTGATCTGGACTGGCTGGGTGGAATTGTGACAGCCTGTCATCTTATCATTAGCACAGAAACACTTTCCTGACTGCAGCTAACATTTGGGCAAGGATGAAGATTTTCCTTTAAATAGCAAACTTCAGCCTTAAATAGTTACACTTTGCCCTTGCTGTTTGGCTCTGTAGCATACCAAAGACTTAGCTCTTAGCAACATGAAATCCCATCCTAATTAGCTGTTGCTTAACAATACCACTTTGTACCACTCTCAGAATGCCAAGCTCCTTCTATTCTGGGGTTACAGAGGAGGGGAACATTTTATATCAAACCCAATGCAGTTCAAGACTTTTTCTGTGAAATGTGATATTTTTTCCTAAGTGTAAAGAAGACCTGTATGTTAAACCTAAGCCACACCTTATAAGCATAATTCACACTCAAGAAATTAAAGACTATCAACCAAACATAGCCCAGTGCAAGTACACAAATCTGCTGTAAAAAGTTCTGGAAAATTCAGCAGGTTCACAAATTCAACATAAATGGTGCATGCTAGAGTAAACCTTGCATATAAGTGGTCAAGTAGTGTAATTCATTCCAATTTGACACTCAGCTGAGTGGATCATTTACTCACTGGGATCTCAGTGAGAACGTACAAAGTAGAGCAACTCTCACATATACAAATGTCATCTTCCACATTTGCATCAACACTTCCACAACCATCCAAGCCTTTCAGCACCAAAAGTAGCTCTGTTGAAGAGTATACTACTCTTCAAAAAGAACTAAGGACTTTGGATACCTGACCCTGTATCTCAAATAGCTGCAGTTTCATGTCTCACGGCAACATTAGTGTGTTTTCCGATGATAAAACTTCAACCATCAGTTATAGCACTGCATATTTGATCCATTGTTAGGAACTATTAAGAAACACATGGACAGACACACAAACATTGGAAAGGAAGTACTAAGAGATCTTACAGTGAAACCTTAAAAACATTGGCATAACTGTGTGGCCATCTGAATGTATAGGGCTGTTTTTTTGGTTTTTTAATGCAGGCCTGAGGGATCACTTGCAGAAAGCATCAAGATCCATGTACCTCCCTAGAATAAAAATTAAGCAAGATGACACATGCAGCTCTGCCCACCATAAATACCAGTGGTTAATAAGGATCATTCACACATGGTTTTGCATTTTGTCCTTCTTTTATGCTACTAAATATTTTTTTTACCTTACAGGTAAAATTTTTTTTTATAAATATTTTGCTTACCTTACAGGAAGGTCCCTGGATTCAAGGGAATTTTCTTATTTTCTATCTGAAGATGCCTATTGTGACAAGGCCAGGCTATTTTTTTCTTTTCAGTCTTTCAAGAAAACTTTTTACAATCTGTTTCACTTACTGTCCTTGGAAGTTTGACCTAATTTCCATCCCACAGATTTACTTCTCTAGACAACTCTATTCACAATAATTGAGACTGTATGATGACCTCAAGAAGGTCTATTTGCTTTGAGTTTTCATATTTTGTAGTTACATAGTATTCCACCATTTTCTGTACATTGTGAAGTTGTGCAACCGATGTGTTAACATTCTTTAAAAGAAGCCTCTATATATTTTGAAGTGAATAAAAGAACTCCTTCCTGAAATGGATTTGGCACCTATTTTAAAGGGAAAACTCCAGTTTCATATGACACATTCCAGCCACTGTAGGCAAGTATAAAACAATCTGAAAAAACCTTTACTCAAAAAGCTTTGCTGAGATAAAGACTAAGGCTGCAAGTCTGAGTGGATATTGGAGCCACTGTGAATTGGATTGGTCTTGGTCCTGAAATAAAATATCCAGCAAAACTTCATGTTTCAGATCCCAGTGCCCATAAAGACCTGGAGGCAGGGACTGAAATTTGCTGAGGTAATTGCAGCATGTTTTGGTTTTTCAAACTCAGTGGCATGAAGGGTGCAGTTACGAAGCACACATCAGCACAGCCTGTGACCTTATGCCCTGTGTGCATGACAGACAGTTCTGCAGAGCTATTACATTTGCCTCAGATGACAGAGCTAAAAGATAGTGTGCTTAGCTAGCTCCGGGATCTAAGTAAGAGCTTGCTGATGGAGGTTTCTTCCAGGTAAGATTGTTGAAAATCATTCGGTGTCACAGAGCAACCTGTACTAACTATCACCAGTGTTTCTATTTGTTACTTAGCCTAGTGACCTGCACCTTAAAAAAAATATTACCTTTGGATACTCAGATACAGGCATAGACAGAAGTTGCAGAGGAGCTGTTCTGATGCTGAGTGAACTTCGTGCAGATCAATTTCTCTGCCTCTGTCATCTAGCAGGTGGGAGGAGATCAACAGCAGCAGGGAAATAAAAGGCTACCAGGTGGATTGTTCCCCGCAGACACCTGATTTGCTTGTATCACAGTATCACAGAATCACAGTATGTCAGGGGTTGGAAGGGACCTAGAAATAACAACAGATGAGGAGAAGGCTGAGACCAAGTGCAGGGTCCTACACCTGGGTCGGAACAATCCCCACTATCAATACAGGCTGGGGGATGAGATGATGGAGAGCAGCCCTGCAGAAAAGGACTTGGGAGTGCTGGTGGACAAGAAGCTCGACATGAGCAAACAGTGCACACTGGCAGCCCAGAAGGCTAATCGCATCCTGGGCTGCATCAAAAGAAGCGTGGCCAGCAGATCCAGAGAGGTGATTTTGCCACTTTACTCTGCTCTGGTGAGACCTCATCTGGAATACTGTGTCCAGTTTTGGAGCCCTCAATACAGAAAGGACATGGATCTGATGGAGCAGGTCCAGAGGAGGGCCACAAAAATGATCAGGGGGCTGGAACACCTCTCCTATGAGGACAGGCTGAAGGAGCTGGGATTGTTCAGCCTGGAGANCAGCCTGCTCCCATTCCTTCTTGCCCTAACATTGGATGACATTGAGAAGAGCCTGGCTCTCTCCTCCTGACACTCACCCTTAACATATTTATAAGCATTCCTGAGGTCTCCTCTCAGTCTCCTCTTCTCCAGGCTGAAGAAACCCAGCTCTCTCAGCCTGTCCTCCTAGGGCAGATGCTCCACTCCTTTCATGATCTTGGTGGCCCTGTGCTGGACTCTCTCCAGCAGCTCCCTATCCTTCTGGAGCTGAGGGGCCCAGAATTGGACACAGTATTCCAGGTGAGGCCTCACCAGGGCAGAGTAGAGGGGGAGAATAACCTCTCTGGATCTGCTGGCCACGCTCCTCTTAATGTATCCCAGGATGCCATTGCCCTCTTGGCCACAAGGGCACATTGCTGGCTCATGGGCATCCTCCTATCTTGTGCACAACTCCTCAGCGCATATCCATTTCCCTGATATTCATACAACTACCCAGCAGCCTGAGGGAACATGACAGCATGATTTCTCACTCTTTTGGAAAGAAAGGAGTTAGGTGTCACATTGCCAATATTAATGTTTCGCAACAGGGATACAGAACTGCCTGGCAATGTCTGCACCTAGGAAATGCCACCTGGGGTTACAGGATGGTTGTCAGCAGGCAATGGCAGCATGATATTGCTTCATCTACCTGTACCTTTTCACTAGTTGTTTGCTCATCAGTTTTAGACTTTTCAAAGGTTACTTCTGTAAACACAACTTCTTGGGACATCCAGAATACATTGGTCTGCTATGCCAAAAATGCCCTAAAAAGCATTATTAGCACAAGTCTAGTGAAGTTGAGCTTCCAGAAAGTGTTGACTGCTGAGCTGCTCACATGATCATTTTTCCTTATCCTGATTACTGGGCAAGGGCACTGAGATTACAGGGAGTGTAAAAATTGGAAGAGAGAGAGGTAATGGACCAATTGTAGTGTAAGGAAGAAGTGAGGAACAACATAGTCTGACAATGGAGGGAGGGTTTGTGAATTCCTAATGTATCTGAGTTTTATTTATGCTGGAGTGATGTTTGCAGGTAAGTAACAGCTAAATATTCACAGAATTACGAGTGCATAAAAGTCTTATACTCAGTGCAATACAGTTAGTAGTGGTGGTTCATGTCTGGGATCATGCTAGAGAAACAGCTTATCTAGGGAAGATGTACTATTTCTTTGTCCTCTGGTCTTACTAGGGGATTGAGAAGAACATTGATTGATGGCTAAGTCTATACCTCTGAGACTGTCTAATGAAGAACCCTTAATTGCCTGTATTAGTATTGATATCCCTTAAGGAAAAAGCCTACTGAAAATGTAGCTGACTCCAAAAGGATTTTATAAGATGATATCATCTTTGGCTGTATTAAGCTATGATAGAATATTTCTCCCTAAATTTTGTTACAACAAAATTTAAAATGGCTTTGAATCAAAAAGCAATTATGGTGTTGGGGTTTTTTTCCTAAAGAAGCAAAATTCAATACTGGCACTTTTACTTTCACATCCTCTTCTATTAACTTGTATTTTTCCTTTGGAAAGATATAAAAGAGAGAATTTAGTTCCTATTTTCAAAGACAACTGTGAAAGAATCTCCTGAAAGCATTTGAAGGCATAGGTGTGATAAAGGTCAAATTATGAAAGAAGTGAAATTTACTTATGCATCAGAGCCTAATTTAGAGTCTTTCTGCCTCCTGTTTGACCAATTTAGGATCTGTCTAATGTAGTTAGTCAGGATGTTGTGAAACAGAAAGTACCTAGTTTGACCATAAGATTATTTTGTCTGACTCCACCTAGGCAGAAGTCAAGAAACAGACCTAAACTATTCATCTGGCTCCATCTATCATCAACAGACAGGAGAACTTGTTCCATCTTCTTCAGACGGAGTGCATCATCATCCAGAAGTGTCCACCTCTCATGACTGAGTAAATAGGGAGTTACAGTAAATGGAAAGGAAAGGATCACAATATTCTTGAAGGGAGCATCTAGCCAATACAGAATTAAGTTACTGGGATGTAGATGTAAGCATATAACATTAAGAAACCGGGACTACCCTTCGTGGTTGCAGCACTGTTAAGAACTGGATCAGTCCACAGATGGAGTCACAGCTAATTGTGCAGATGACTTTGACAGCTGGAGAGCTGAAAAGTGCATCTCAACCATTGCTCAAGTTCCAGTTTACTTGATCTATTTTTGTGCTTGTATTTCTGAGGTTGATTTCTCATTACCAGCATCAGTTATATTAGTTGAACTAGAAGCTTTGCCTGCTGACTGGAATTATTTGATATCTCAAGCATCATTTCTGATCTTCCCTAGAAAAGAAAGTCCTATAAACAAAGGTTTAAAAGTTTACAGGGCTAGATGTTGTTAAGCTGGTGTTTGTAGTTAGTGTAAAATGTGTATGTATGGCTAGGCTTCGCGAATGANTAAAATACCTGATAATCATAAATTACAGTATGACAGAAAATTTCACTTCTTTTGGACATGACATGAACTATCATTCTTCAGGGTTATGTACTTACTTAATCCCTTGAAGTTCTTCACACACACACAAAAATCTCCTTAATAACTTTCCAAAATGAAAACTTGCTCTTTAGACAATGTTGTGGCCATGTCTATTCAGTCTATTCTGGGGTGATGCCTACTGAAGGGGAGCTTTGCTGTGTAAGACAATAGATGAATATTTGATGAAGTAGTTATTTATTTAGTGTGTCTATAGAGACAGTCTTCTTTATGTCATTCTTCTTGCTCATCAAGAAAGTTTGGTGGCATTTGGCTCCTACCCCACCTGACTTGCTGACATTTGTTGGGCTCATGTTATTTGATTGCTACCAGGTCAGTGACAAGATCTGAAAGGAAAGGAAGAAAAGGAAAAAGCTACTTTTTAAAGAAGTGCAATAATCTCCTTGTGTATCACTTTGATGTGTTCTTCACCATATGCATGTACATGGCAGCTGAAATAGATGATGAGGTTAGGTGGCTGCTCTTTCAGGCTTCTGGGTGTTTTCTTTAGTATGTGTGATATCCTTCAGACAAACTTTTCTGTGCCTGAGGCTATTCTCTTGAAATGGAAAAATATTAATATATAATGCATTCTGAAAATGAAATAATAAAAATATGGTAACAGTGAAATATCAGTGAAGATATTAAATGAGCAATGCAAAAGGACTCTATTTCTAGTGGAACTGTTGTGTAACTCATCCTTATAAACCAATGTCACAAAGACCAAAGAAAGGAGGAATTGGTCTGCTGTTTGTATACTGCTGCTAAGGGTGGAGGTAGCAGGACAAAATGAGAGATATTCATTGTTAAGAAGAAAAGTAATTAAACCAGCAATCTGAAACCTGCTGCAATAATTTATACAGCAAAATATATTGGTTTAGTTTGTCTCTAATTAAAGAGTGAGTAAAAGACATGTACTCAAAGCATAAGGAGGATATGTATTCTCTTAAGGACAACCATTGAGTATTTTGGAATTATTATTAACTCAGATCCACAGCTGCTTTAATGCATAATGGCTCAATGTACTAAGTAACAACAAACCATAAGATAACACAGGGGAAGAAGACTCTCTCAGAGACCACTAAATCAGATTAGAGAACAGACAAAACACAACAAAACTAAAGAAGAGAAACTTGGACAGAAAAATATGGAAGATAACCAGAAGCAGTTTAAAACCAGTCTCAATTCCATAAGCATAATAGAGAACAATGTTGTTTAAAATGTCATCCTGGGTCAATGTATGAAATGAAGGCATAGTTAGAAACTGAAAAGCCTACACAGCAAATGGATAAAATGGGAAATATGCAGCAATCAATAGAAATGAGCAGTTGGATAATGTAAAAACAGATAACAAAGGAAAATCATTGGCTGGCAGACCTTAAGACAATAAAATGAGTCAAGAGTATATTAAGAACAACAGAAGTCTTAACAAGGCTACATGCTGCTGCTAGATGCAGATGATGAAACGATAATGCTGCAGAGAAGACAAATATTCAATAAATATTTCTGTTCCGCATTTGGGAAGAAGAAAGATGATGCATTTATATCACATGGACTGGTGAAAAATTTTCCACTCCATTAGTGACCTGGAGGAAAGTAAAGTATATACTGGGGGTAAATATTTTAAAATCAGTAGGTCTGGATAGCATACATGGAAATAGTAACAGAGCTCATTTAGCTGATCTCTAGCCTGCTGATATTTCATAAATCTTGTAATAGTGAGGAAATATCAGAATACTAGAGGAGTGTCCTTTCTATTCTGATATTAAAAAATGTCGAAGTCAATAAACCCAATAGATGTGCAACAGCAAGGCTAACAGCAGTTCAAGGAAAAAATATTAACTGATAGAGAATCCTCTGACAAATAATAAGAAGTTCTAGGAACACGTTTTCCAGCATCAAAAATAGTACTGACAAAAAAGAATGTCAAGCATAATCTAAGCATCCCTGCCACAAGCAGGAAGATGACTAGAGAGGTTCTTAAAGTACTTTGTAGCCCTACCTTCTGTGGTTCCATGAAGAGATAACACACCAACAGAGAGTCTTCACTGGTCAGGAGGGAGTGAGTATATGTGAATTCTGCTTAACTTTCTTTCTTAAATTGTTTTCTCACTGATTGCTTCTTCAGGTATAGCATTAAGATCAGGGGCAGTGCTGGACTGCCCAGTCATCCAGTATCTGGATGAATCCTATTCACTGAGAGAAACACAGGACACAGGATGGCTGAAGCAGAGGGAAAACAGTCACAGAATCACAGAATGGTTGGAAGGGACTACTGGAGATAATCTAGTTCAAATGCCCTGCTAAAGCAGGTTCACCTAAAGCAGGTTGCACAGGGTTGCAACCAGGCAGATTTTGACTATTTCCAGAGAAGATGACTCCACAACCTCTCTGGGCAGCCTGTTCCAGTGCTCCATCACCCTCAAAGGAAAGAAACTTTTCCTTCTGTTCAGATGGAATCTCCTGTGTTCTAGTTTGTGCTCCATGCCCCCTATCCTGTTGCTGGGCACCACTCCAAAGAGTCTGGCCCCATCTTCTTGACACCCACACTTGAGATATTGATAAGCATTGAGAAGATCCCCCCTCAGTCTTCTCCAAGCTAAAGGTGTCTCAGCCTTTCCTTGTAAGAGAGATACTCCAGCACCCTAATAATCTTTATAGCCCTCTGCTGGACTCTCTTCAGTAGTTCCTTGTCTCTCTTGAAGTGGGGAGCCCAGAACTGGACTCAGTACTCCAGATTTGACCTCACTAGGGCAGAGTGGAGGGGAAGGCTTAACCTCCCTTGGTCTGCTGGCCACATTCTTCTTAATGCAACTCAGAGAATCACAGAATCACACAAAATATCCCGAGTTGGAAGGAACCCACAAGAATCATCAAGTCCAACTCCTATTTAGGCACAGGACAACCCCAAAGTCACACTATGTATCTAAGAGCATTGTCCAAATGCTTCTTAAACTCCACGAGAGTTGGTGCTGTGACTGTCTCCCTGGGGAGCCTGTTCCAATGCTCCACCACTCTCTGGGTAAAGAATCTCTTCCTAACATTCAACCTGAACTTCCCTTGGCACAGCTTCATGCTTTCCCCCAGGTCTGTTGCTTGGTCACCAGAGAAGAGATCAGCACCCACCCCTCCCGCTCTGGTGAGGAAGTTATAAATCGCAGTGAGGTCTCCCTTCAGTCTCCCAAAGCCCTGAACTCTTTTTTAATGGCCCTTGAATTTCTCACCTCCACCTCATCAGAGCCAACTTGGATAACTAAAAGAGGATAATAATCTGAGCTCCACACCAGACTGGGAAGTTTACTGGTAATATCCCTTACCGTGGACCCAGGGAGGCAGCAGACTTCCCTGTGGGTTGGGTCTGGTTGGCATATTGGGTCCTCTGTACCCCTCAGAGTGGAGTCACCAATGACAATAACTCTTCTTAGCTCTTCTTCTTTTTTCTTCTTAACCTCATTGGTTTTCTTGGCCACTAGGGCACATTACTGGCTCACGGTGAACTTGTTTTCCACCAGGACTCACAGGTCCTTCTCTGCAAAGCTGCTATCTAGCAAGGCCAACCCCTCACCTTTACTGGTGCATAGGGTTATTGCTCTCCAGGTGCAGGACCCTACACTTGCCCTTGTTAAATTTCATGAAATTCCTCTCCATCCAGCTCTCCAGCCTGTCCGGGTCTAGCTGAATGGCAGCACAGCCTTCTGGTGTGTCAGCCACTCCTGCGAATTTTGTGCCATCAGCAAACTTGTAGAGGGTACAGTTGGTCATTTCATCCAGGCCATTGATGAAGATGTTGAACATGAGTAGACACAGTGCCGACCCTTGGGGAGCACTGCTAGCTACAGGCCTCCAACTAGACTCTGTGCTGTTGAGCACAGCCTTCTGAGCTCTGTCATTCATCCAGTCCAGTAAAGTTTATCTCCTGGACCTAAAGCAGAAGAGAATAAAGCCATGTCACCTGTACTTTACAAAAGCCATGGAATTTGTCTTAGGATTAATTCTAGAATCAATTCTATTCAACATTTTCCTCATTGCACTAGAAATAAACTCACTGCTGATAAAATATGTAGGTATTAGGAAGCCTAGTGGAATAGAAATGATGAGCCATTCAATACAGAACAGGCTGGATTACCTAGCAGATAAGACACGTTCAAGTAAAAAGCCTTTTACTACAGCCAAATGCAAAGTTATGCATGTGGGAACCAGATAGGAGATTAGGAGATGTGTAATCAGAAACATGACCCTGGAAAAGAGCACTTTGGAAAGGATCAGAGTCATCAGAGTATGGAGCAGTTTCATTCCAGTGAGATACTGTCGCAAAAAGGATGAAATCAATCCTTGAATGCATCAACATGGGAATAGTGAGTAGAAGAGCCAGGTTGCTTTTCTTCCCTTTGTGGTACTCATAAGGCTAATCGTATGCAAGGTATTTATTTTCAAAGTTGTACAAAAACTTGGGATGGTGCAAAAGAAGCTTGGTGATTATTCAAGATCTAAAGAAAATGCCTTATTGTAGAAGACTTGCAGTGCTCAACCTGTCTAACTTACTGAAAGGGAGATGATTTATGGCTTGATTAATGAATCGGTACTCTTGGAGGCATAAAACACTAGTAGGAGCAGGCTCTGAGCAGGCTAAGTCCTACTGAGGACTGAGTGCAGGAATTATAAAGCCAGACAAATTCAAGTGAAGAATGAGACACAGAAAATTATTAACCACTAGAACAAGCTAATGTGGATTCTTCATCTCCTTATGTCTTCATATCAAGACCAGATGTTTTTCCTAATGGCCTACATTCAACTACAAATTGTCAGACATGAGTTATAGCATTTAATACTGGAATATATTCTCAAAAATTAATGGTCTATGATATCTAAGAGGTCATTCTAGGTGATAGTGATCTCTGAGATCCATTATGCTGTAGGAGAAAAATATAATTATTAATTATTACGTTTATGTCAATAAGCAGTAGCTAAACATGCAAGCTTCCATCTGATCTCCCCTTTAAATGTTGCCATTCAATGATAACAAGATTAATTAAGACTGTCAAGAGAAGTGATGAGAGAAACTGGAGGACTGTAAAAGTCTGTGATTGATTCTCTCTCTTTAGATATTCCAGCAGATGGACACTTTAGCAGTTGAACTGGCCTAACACATGGGAAATACGAGTTGCTGTGTGCCTTTCTTTCCCCTCCTTTTTTCCTCTTTCTAGAAACTTCTTTCTTTGGCTGTGATATGCACCTATGGTATGTAAGTAACCTGACCTCATGCATACACCATATTAACAAAAACAGCTGAAGTATTTTTGGAAAACATGAATGGAAGTAGAGACTCCAAAAATAGTTCTTATTCAGAAAACTGAAAAAAAAAAGAAACAAACCCACAACACTGCCATAGGAGGCAATGTTTTTAACATTATTTCAATGCTTAAATATGGGAAACTGCTTTGCCAAAGTGTGATTTTATGTTTGGATCACCAAAATGAACAGACACCAATTGCCGCTGACTTGATCTTGAGAATCCCTGTAGTAGCAACCTGCATCATCTGGGTGCCTAAATGCTTTTAAGAACTGAGCCTGTGAGTACTCTCATCCTATATAATCCCAAAGCACTTTGGAGGTATTCTTGGCTCTAGGGAAAAGCATGGGTGCCCTGATAGCGCACAGCCTTTCAATGTAACAGTTTAAGAAAGAAACTGAAGGATCGCATCACTAGTGCAACTTCATGGGAAATTCAGGGAATGGAGAATGGAGAACGGCAGGGTAGATAACTTGTTTTTTAGCAGACAGCTTATCTGACAGACTTAGTCATTCCTCTTGCTGCTTCAGTACTGTTTGTGAACAGCTTTTGTTCATCTCAGATGTTTTTATTGTTTAAAAAGCTCTTGGCCTTTGGAATCGTCTTGAGCAGCTCATTGTGAATAGTTGATACATGGAAGTAAAGAGTCAAAGTGTGACTTTAACTCTGAATTGCTTCTCTGTATTCCTTTGACTCATCCACTTTCCACATCATTTCAAATCTCAGAGGAACACTTTTTCAATTTAATTTGTACTATTTAATTGCTCTCGATCTTCTTCATTTATCTTTTTATATAGTGTAACCTTTGCTTTTTCCATCATTTCCCCTCAGCCATTCTCCTCCTTTCCCTGCTTTCTTATCACTACTTGACTAACATTTGAGAATTGTATTGTAAGTGATTTGGAGCAGACACTTGTCATTGTTGTGCAGAGCACTTTACATACATGTTGTGTTGTGTAAATAAAAACCACAGCTCCATAAATATTTAGTCTCTCAAATATATTTTGCAGTATAATATGTACCACAGATACTATATGAAAAAGAATTATTGATTATAATTATCCCATCTCTGGTCCTGACTTTCAAAAGCATTTTAGGTAAATCATGTGCCCTCTCTCTTCTCTATCTCACTTTCTTAGCTAGCTCAGAGTTACAGGATGTGTCAGTGAAGTGCAGCATTGGGTTGTTTGGCATTCTAGGAACCCTTCAAGTGTAACACCACTTTGCTTATCCTGCTTTCTATTGGGGTGTCTCAAAGCCTTCTAGCTCCACTCTCCTGCCCATTTTTAATGAGCATCACTTCTCCAAAAAATAAATTATAGGACCAAGTTGGATTGTACATGCCCAAGTTTGTTTAGTCCTTGCCCCACCCCAAAACAACATTTGCATTTTGTTAAACCTGGCAAAATAACAGAAAACAGAGTTGCCTCCAATTCCCTCAGAATCTATAACTTTTCTTCTGCCCCTGAATCCAGAATAAAAATCTTAAGGGATTCTTTTATTTATTCTTATTAAAATGTCAAGCAAATACAGGCTTACTTAGTCAGACATCAGTAGTGTCTCTGGTAAATCTTGCCTGCAGCTTGTTCTAGAAGTTTCATGCTGCTTTGTTCCAAAGGACCCATGTGGCATCTAATCCACATGAAAGCAAAGGTGGGAGGATATGAGTGCTCTGGTGAGCAATTTATCTCAGTCCAAACAAGTGATCCCTGAATAACATCCCAGAGGAAACTCAAAAGCTTTGACAGTCCCTGTGAAAATGTCTTGCTAACATTCATTCTCATGGATACCTTGAACAGGAACAACCCTGGACAGGGCTTTCCTAAACAGATTAGCCTGACAGCAAGAGACGCTTTGCTGCATGGCACTTTGATAACATCTCTTAGGAGGAAAAGTTTCCTATCCACTGTGTTTAGTTTCAGAGCTAAGCTCTTACCAAAGGATAAGGTATGGCGGGTATCTATTACAGAAAAATGTCTTGAAGGAAAACAGGTAGTGCAAAGCTAAATACACAAACTTTACTATTACAGTTTATATCTAGAAGAAAGAATATGCTCTGAGCAAGAGAATGGTTTGACCAATCCCAGAGAGAAAGGCCAGAGTTTTCAAACACTTGCTCTGGGTACTTTAGGGATTGCTGGCCAGCCTTTAGCATTTTGAAGCTGATCCCAAGGACAGCACCTTATGCAGAGACTGGCGTATGCAAGGTTAAATGAACAAATGTTTAGATGGCTTTAGTTTCGAGACACCCTAAGAACCTGCATGGACCTGATTCCTGCCTCAATCCCTTTGTGAATCAAGTCCTTTGTCAGGAGACATGAATATGGTGTTAGCATCTAAAGTCAGAAAAAGAACCCAAGTGCATTTTGATGGGTCCTACAAGGGGAAAAGAAAAGTCCCTGCTACAAGCAAAAGAAAGGAGAAACCCATCAAACCAGGCAGCTGAAGGAATCATGTTTGAAAATTTCTTTCACATTTTCTTCAATAAACTCACTGAATGAGTGAATCATGGAATCATAGAATCGTTATAGTTGGAAAAGACCTCTGAAATCATTGAATATAATTATTGACCTAACACTGCCATGTTCACCACTAAGTCATGTCCCCAGGTACCACATCTACACCTTTTTTGATCACTTCCAGGGACAGTGTTTGAAGGCAGTGAAAATTCATGGTTTGTGTTTTGTCTAGCCTCATCAAAAAGAAAGAGAGACAAAAAAAAGAGAAAAAGGAAGCAATTTCCATGTTATTTCACGAAGACCTATGGAAGCTGATCTGGGATAGCATGTGACTTGTGGTATTCTTCAAAATGCACTTCCTTCTTCAGGGTTTTGAAGAACATAGTGACTGGGAGTCCCCTTGGGAAAAAAAAAATGAAAAGAAAAAAAGAAATTGAATTTTTTTTCAAGCTTCAAGAATGCTCTTTGTTCCTGTTTCCTGGCAGAGAAGTCCATGTTTTAGATGTACATCTGTGAAGGGTTTATTAAATAAACACAGAGCATCTCCTCTCTATTCTATACACCCAGGCAGATGAAATTCCCAATTCCCTGTTGCAGGACCTCCTCAGGCAAGCAGAAGAGAAAAAGGCAAGCATCCAAAGGAGGAGAAAACTAATTTGAGAGTGAATTTGGTTTCCTCATTTCAGCTTGAGAGGTTTCAAATAATTGTGATGTTTGCCATGATAGGAATCTCCTTCAATGCACCTGCTACTGGAGTCAGACTGAGCTAGGACTGGGTAGAAAATGGGGGCTTTTACAAGATTCCCATTTCATTTGTTGCAGAGTCCATTAGCATGTAAAGGGTGAGGCAGGAAATCAGGGTTAGGGCAATTTAATGAGCTAGGTGGTTAAACCCTGCTCTGGAAAGCTTTATTCCATTCCTTAGAAGTTCCTAAGCAATGCCAGACAAGTCACTTGCAATAACCTGGTAAGACTAAAGGAGGTTCCTGATTTCCTAGAAAAGGTGTTTCTTTTTCTGGACTGAGGCTGGATTTACAGAAGGGGTGAACATCCACAACTGCTATGTAAATACTGGGAGCCATATAAAACTAAATTCTCTGGGGAAAAAGAGGTGCTACGAGTCTCAAATTTATGATTCTTTTTAACTGTCATGAGTCTGAGCTTCAAACCCCAGTCTGCAGAGTGAGTTCTTACCTCGCTGGCAATGACTACAATTGGCAGCAACATCTGTGATGCACTGAGATACCAGTGTAATGACCACACTAAAGAGTTCCTGAAGAAATAAATTATTCTTTTTTTAGGGTAATAATTGTACCATAATTAAAACACAAATTATGGTGAGGGAATAAGCTCTGCCAGACACAGAATGTATGAGTGAGGAACCAGCTTGAGTATTACTGCACTGCACTCTTCAGCACGCCCAGATACACTAATATAGTAGCAAGCAAAAATGATTATGTGCTTTGCAAAATGTTTCTATACAGTTAGGTGTGATGCTGCACCTGAATGACTAAACCCTTCCATAATCAGACACGTTGGTGCAGACACATCTAAGCTGGCTTTGGGCACAAATACAGAGGAATTAGATCAGTTGTTATACACAATCTGTGTTATTCCAGATAAAGGCAATGCACACATGATGAGATTATGAGATCATTAATAAGATCAGCTGCACCTCCTGTGCCTGTTTACAAGTGGCTGCAGAAGGTCTAGTGCATACTTAGGTCATGGCAAACTCTTTTCATCTTGGAGCCAGCTTCCTGTGTACAAGCCTGGATGCTCTGCAGAGAATGATGTTTGCTCCCAGCACCAGGCCTTGGAGAGCTCAAGCCACCTGGGAATGCCTGATAAAAGGGTAGTTCTAGAAATCCTCTCTCCTTTGTTCCCGAGGTTCATCCTACTTCCACTTCCACTGTATTATAATCTAAACTCCATTTTTTTTTTCTTTTCCATTACTAGCTCAGTCTGAAAGAAACAAGGCTGAACAGAACAATAACAGCTTTTCTGGACCAGCTAATGGAGCTGGGGAGAGCTGAACAAGCTCTCAGGTGTACAGCACCACCACCAGGTGCTTGCTCTGGCATTTCTCCATCCTGCCTGTTCCCTCAGCACAGTACAGCGTTTGTCTTCATTCCTCTCACCCCTGCCTCACTGCCTCCTCCTTCCTCCCTTCTCATTCTGGGAGCCCTTTCCTTTCTCCTCACCTCCTCCTTCCTTTCTTTGCTTGCTGTCACTAGACAGGAGAATACAGATTTATGTATTCCCTACATGTGCTTCTCATTTTTTCCGGTCCATCTCTGGCTGTTGATTTCTCCTTCTCATAGGTGAGTATCTCTTAGCTCTCTTCTTCCTTTCTCTTTGACCTTTCCTCTGCTCCTTGTAAGGCATTCTCCCCTCTCATGCTGTGAAACGTTCTTGCTGTCTCATACTGTAAAATGATCTCTCTCTCACGCTCTCATGACTATGTTTCTAGCACAGTCCTCAGTGCTTTCTAAAGGATGCTGTTTCACAGTAAATACATAAACACTGCATCAGGCTGCTATCTTCTGTAGCTGCCTAATTGGATGAGGTATTTTAAAGATGCATCTTAGAACATCAAAGATGCTTTAGGTATCTTAGCATTTTCAATCTCAGCTCTGTTGAAATACACATAAAACATTTGGGTTTTTTCATGCAGCTTGAGGCCATACAGTGCTGTCTTAGCTTGCATGGCTCAGTTATTGAGGTAGAGTTGGCTGTGCATTATTCTTCATTTCCCCTTTAAAATGCTCCATCTTTCTGATGTGAGGTTGTGCAATCAGGTGACTTGGTGACAGGCTGGTTTGCTGCATTGTGGCAGCCTCAGAGCAGCCACAGCAGTTTGTACACACCAGAGCTCTCCCAGGCGAACACTGAGGGGAATGCCAGCCAGTCACACAGGAACTCCTGGGTTACCAGAGCAGCAGTGAGCGTGCAGCATCTGCTGGCCGTGCAATTTTGAGGCTGAAGGAGCTGTCTCTTGTAAGATACCTGCCTTTGAGAGAGTCACTGCAGCCAGATATCTTTGAGGATCCTTCTTATTGTCTTGGGGCCTGCACAGACCCAATGTTGCCTCATCATTGGGACCATTTATTATTGATATCAGAAATGCTGAGTCATTAAACGGAGGTCATAAAAAACATCCTTATTCTGGTAAAAAACATTAGCTCACCATTTCTCGTACTACAGAAGGCAGAAGAGACCAGGAAACCTGGTGCCTGTGAGAAAGAAAATGTGGAGCATGTCAGAGGCTGAGGAAGAGGAGAGAGTAGCCTGAAGCAGTAGCTAATGAGGAAAGGCAGGGCACTGCTTAAACCACAGGTCTCTGGGCTCAGGATCAGTTGCCACTTCTGAGTCTGTGTCACTTGAGGTTACCATTTTACCCCTCAATACTTTGATTTCTCTCTCTGTAAAGGAAAAAAAAAATAAAATCTCCCTTACCTCTGTCTGCAGACTGTAAGGCACTTCAGAGGCATTAGCTAGTTAATCCTCACTGTAGAGAACTACTGTTACTTCCATTTTTCAGAGGGAAGGCAGAGGTGCAGAGGTGTCATTTGTTTGCTCGTGAACTCTGGTTCAGGATTGCAATGTCCTGATATCTGATTCTACAGAAAGGCATTTTTCTCCTGTGTTCTCATGCTAAAGAGTTAATGTAGAGGAAGTAAACGATTTTATTTTCTTACTCTTCTTCCTCGGGCAGTTTTCTGAATCTGAAGAGAGCCTTCTGGGTGGAAAAACACTTCTTCAGGAGATAAGGTTTCACTATTTTATCAGTGAAGCTGCATACAAGTATTTCCTTTGATAGTTGTGCTTGATTTTCTGCACTGCAGGGATGTCCTGTCAGTGCCCAAATTCAACAACAGGCACATGGGAGGTTATATCCCTTAGCTGCTCATGGGTTTATTTGCTCTTGTTATGGATTTCTTGAGAAGAGTAAACATGAAGAACAGTGGGGCTCATCAGCCAAGACACTTTGATACACTGTGTGCCCAGCCAGAATGAACACTCCGGGCTTTTGGGAAGCTTTTCGTGGAGAGTGTTTCCGCCACACATATGAGCACACACTGGCACAAGTGCGGGTCTCTGGAGGAGGCGCGACCCAGACATGGGCTCCCGCTCCGCCGGGTTTAGGCTCTCTCATCCCCGCTAGTCCCTGCAGGCCTCGGGGGGAACTACTCGGCCAGGCGCCCCCGGCTGCGGACCGAGCAAATCGCCTGCGCCTCCGCTGGAGGGCGCCGCGCCGGCGCCCCGGGGGGAGGCTGGCGGGGTAAGTCCGGTGCCGCTGCCGCCGCCCCCGCCGTTGGGGAGGCAGTGCGGGGCAGTAGGGAAAGAGTTAAGGGAAGGTGGCGGGGCAGGCCGGCTGTCGGAAGCGAGCATGTGCAGATTGCAACCGCATCCATACTACGGACGAGTGTCACTGGCACGCTTCACCTCCCGCCGCCGCCGGCGCAGCGCACCCATGGACACCGGTGAGGCGATGCGCCGCAGCGNGGCGCGGCCTTGAGGGAGCGGCGTCCGCCGGAGCGCCGTCCGCGCCGACCCAGCCCGGGGGCCATGCAGCACTTCGCGGCGGGGGAGGGATGTCTCTCTGAAGCCGCCGGCCCAGCTCGGCGAGGTGCGCGGGTCTCTGAGGGAGCGGGGTGGAAGACTTACTGAAACTGGAGCTGCTTTTCACTGGAAAGTGCCCCTTTTTGTGGGGAGGTGTTTTTGAAACATCTTTTTATGTTGATTTCAGTAAAACTTTATTCCGGAAAAGGAGAAGCGGATCTGAAGCAGCTCAGCATTTGCAGAGCAGATTGCGAGGTGGGGGCTAGCTGTGGTCCTCAGTGACTTTTCTGCAACTCTGTGAATTACTGGTGTGTGTAAAGCCCAGAGGTCAGGGACCTGGATGTTGCAATCAGCTGAAAATGAGAGGGGTTTATGTTATGTTTTTTTTTAATTATTATTTTTTAAAATTTAAATTAATCTCAAGATCTTTGCTCTTGTTCCATTTTTGGTATGGAAAAATACTCAGAATAGCTGAATTTTGGAGAAATGGAAAATATTTGCACTAGGGTTTTGAAGCTTGTCTCTAGGATGCTTCAGAGTAGGGATGCTGGGAGGCTGGCCCATCCCTCTCATATTGTCAAAGCATTATGTAGAGAGTGCTTGGCAGCAATAGCTGGTCTGAAACTATGGGGGAAATACAAACTTGTTAAGCTTCCTAATTACATGGGAGAAGCAGAAAAACTCTGTCAGATGACATATTTCATATTATTTTCTCGCATCATTTATTTGACAGGTTTGTCTTGTTTCCCTCTTAATTCTGAGGTGAAAAAGCAGTCCCTGCAGGGGCTGAATTTTTTCGCAGGCAAAGTGCTAACAGCTCCATGACTGCCAGAGCTGTGTGTGTTGGGGATTTGCAAGAAAAACAAATTGCCTAAAGAGCTCTTGTGCTGTGGTTTCCAGGAACACAAATGCATTAATATATGTATGAATATATGTAGAAATGGGGCTAACTACACTGTAGTGGTAAGTAGGAAGTCCTGAAAAGAAAAATTACTATCAAATTATTAGGAAATGGAAAAGGAAGACTTATTGACATGAAATTATTAATGCCTGTAGCCACTTCCAAGCAGCACTGACAAAAACCCTGTAGGAAGTCTGTCAGCCACTCTGATGCATATGGCACGTCCTGAAGTTCCTTCCTGAATCCTAGCACCTAGTCCCAGTGAGAAGTGTGACCTCTCCCGTGCAGGGATATCAGTGTTTTTCTGTGTGGTGGCAACAACTTGCTACTGTGGATAAATTAAGATCGTTCACTTAATTTGAAAAGAGATATTTTCTCTCTGAGGAGCTTTGTGCATATGTCTGTAGATTTCATAGTTCTGTGTGGAGGCTTCCACTGAAGAACATGGGTGTCCCCCTGTTTCTAGAAGGGGAAACTGAGGTACAGAAAGTGGACATTTCACAAGTAGAAGTCAAATCAAAACACGGGAGTTAACTCCAAATCATTTGGTTTTATTAGTAACTATAGCAGCCTCTTAAACGGAGGTCAGCAGGAGTGTTACAAGCAGCTTATTCAATGACTGTGATCCTCTGATTACAGGTACATGGAAAAAGGCAGTAGTACAGTGTAGTGGAAGGGAAGTGGAGAGCCAGGCAGGTGTTGAGGTCATATTGCTTGTGAGTGTGCAACATCTCCTTGCTGAGGCCGTGGCAGCATGTCTGTAGTGTTGGTCATCATTGCTGTTACCACCCTGCTGCAGGGTGGTGGTGGAGGCAGAAAATGAGCTGCTTCTTTGGGAGAGTTCACAACGTGGCATTCTTCTGGTAAGATGGTGTGGCAGTTTACAGGAATGGTCAAGGGGGCCTAGAGCAAGAGTTGACATGTGCATTTAGAGTAACCTAGACCTCTGCATGCATATGGAAATGCTACATGAGAGTGGGGACTCTGTGGTTTTGCTGACAATGTCATAGTGTGATGTGCTGAGCAAATTTAACCTTGAAGGAACATGCAGGTTCTTGACTCTGAGAGTAAGACAGAAAGAGGATTTTGGACAAGGTGGTGGATTCAACAGCATTTGGAGTCTTTAAATTGAGATATCTTTTTACAATCTATGCTTTAATTCAGCATCTTTGAGAAATCCTAAGGAGTGATGATGTGGGGATTTCTTTGGCCTTGTGGATCTACTTAATCCCACACATCAAGAGGTCTGGAGAGGAGGAGTTATTTTGTAGGGTCTTAAGTGTGCTTGTAATACCTGTCCAATGGTTAAGACAATGACTGTACTCAACTCTTCAGGGCTGTCGGCAATCGTTGCATTGTGTCCAGGGAGGATATTTCCTCTCTTGATGAATTTAGTTTTTACTTTCCTCTGAAGCATTAAAATTGAGCCACAATAGAGGACGGAGCATGCCTGGAAGGAGGAAGTCTGGGGGCAGTGGAGGAGAGGGAGAGGAAACTGTGCACTCTTCCCAGGGGAAAAAACAAACATCTTTTTGCCGTCATCATGTGTTTTCATGGCAAGTCTTGTTTGTGTCCTCAGAATCAGACAGAATCTTAGGCTGGATTTTGTAGGTTTTCTCTTTCTTCTGCAGCATGGGATCAGTCACTAAGGATCATCTATATGAGACTTGTTTGAATAGTCCTTTGCCAGTTTTGGAGTTGCCACACTGTGGCCTGATTTCTTGTGCTCTTTGTTCATGCTATGCAAATCTAATCTCCTTAGACTAAAGGACTTCTGTCCTTATCCAAGTTACTGAGCTCTGTTGCAAGAAACTGTGTGAAATTTTAATGAACTGTGATATGCAAGAAATTTGACTAGATTTTAGTTAGAGTCCTTGTTGTTCTTAAACTTTATGACAACAGAAATCGGTCTTTCCTCATGGAAGTTGAACTGTCGTGAAAACGCTCTTAAAAAAGAGAACTGCAATATATTGAGGAGGCTTAAAGGAGACATGAAGGAGACCTGCTTGTTCTGATGATGAAATCATAGAATCATAGTATCATAGAATGGCCCAGGTTGGAAGTGACTTTAGAGATCACCTAGTTCCTGCCATGGGCAGGGATGCCAATCACTAGACCAGGTTGCCCAGGGCCACATCCAACCTGGCCTTGAACACTGCCAGGGATGGGGCATCCACAGCCTCTCTGGGCAACCTGTTCCAGTGCCTAACCACCCTCTGGGTAAAGAACTTCCTTCTAATCTCCAATCTAAATTTCCCCTCCTTCAGCTTATAACCATTCCCCCTTGTCCTATTATAATCTGACCAGCTGAGAAGTCTCTCCCCTTCTATTTTATAATCCCTCTTTAGATACTGAAAGATGGCTGTAAGATCCCCTTGAAGCCTTCTCTTGTCCAGCCTGAACAACCCCAACTCCTTCAGCCTGTCCTCATAGGGGAGGTGCTCTAGTCCTTTGATCATCTTTGTGGCCTCCTCTGGACTCATTCCAACAGGTCCATATCTTTTTTTGTGCTGAGGACCCCAGAACTGGATGCAGTACTCCAGGTGAGGTCTCACAAGGGCAGAGAGGCAGAATTACCTCCCTAGACCTGCTGCTCATGCTTCTCCTAATGCAGCCCAAGATGCAGTTGGCTTTCTGGGCTGCAAGTATACATTGCTGGCTCATATCCAGCTTTTCATCTGTCCTGACCCCCAAGTGCTTCTCTGCACTGCTGCTTTCAATGAGTTCCTCTCCCAGACTGTACTCATACCTAGGATTACTCCTACCCAGATGCAGGACCTTAGACTTTGACTTATTAAACTTCCTTTTATTCTCATAGAACCATAGAAGTAATGGGAAATTTTATTGTTGCCAGTTGTACCTTAGGGATTCTTTGTTTCTAGATTGCCTTTAATAAATGCCATGTTTAAGAAGATGAAATTAAGTTGTTGTGTTGTTCTGTTTGGGTTTCGGGGTTTTTTGTTGTTGTTTGTTTTTTTTTCAGTCTCAGGCAGTCTGCTATTACATGCTAAGACAAGAGAGGTAGCAACATGACTAATTACTGGGTAGCAGTGTTTCATTGCCTAGGGCTAATTATTCTGTAGAAAATGGGTCAATTACTTAGAGAAATTGTTTGCCAGCAGGCGACTGGAAAAGTCTGTGTTCTAACTCCTCACCTTCCTTTTGTGGGAACACTGACCACCTCTATAGGCAATTGCAATACCTTGGTAAGCTTTCAGATGCCAGAGCTATGTCCTGCAGATGGGGAAATGGCACCTGAGCAAACTTATTATGTGGTCCCTTCTGTCCTGTGTTTTTGTATATAGCTGCAAATGAAGCATTGTCCAACAAAAGTGTTCCTGGGTTGGATCTTGAGTGAAAGACATGAAGTTGAACAATACAAGTGGGAGTTTTCTTTCAAAATAAAATCTTTTTATTGTGGAAGGTGAAATGTTGGCATTTTTCCTTACTTCTGAAAGAAGATTGATCATCTAGATAGCTGATGTTTTCCCACATGAAAGGTATTAACTACTTGTGGCTTGCTTGGTATGGGTTTGTAAATGATCCTCTTTTACTTCTTGAGTCTGCTTCCTGTGTGTAATTTAGTATTCTCTGGTGACTTCATCACCTGACCATGTTGCTTGCTCTTAGCTCTGCAGGCTCAGTACAGACTGGGTGGGGAAGCAGAGGGCTTGTTTGCCTTGTACATCAGCAGTAAACTGGTCTGCTTTTCATGTTTGTGTGACAGTACATGAGACCTGAGTATCCAGATGGTTTCTGAGCTCCTAGGTAAGGTCGTTGTGCGGGCAACCAGAAAGAGTCCTGAAAGAAAGCCAGACTGGGCAAAGGCTTTGGCTCTGCAGGAACAGATTACCAACATCTGTGCCAATGGGGAAGAATGTTCTCTTTCTGGTTAGTCAGAGTGCTACATTACTGGTCGTAAATGATAAACCCAATAATGTCTATTGTTAGCCAGAGCCTTTGCACCTTGCAGTCCAGCTAAAACAAGTGTAAAAGACATGTATTTGCAGATACACTCGGCTCTTTTAACATATCCTTAGAGGCTAAATAAAAGCTAGACTTCTTTAGAGATTTGTTTGTAGACAAATCTGAAAAAGAATGCCTCTCAGTTATGAGTTCTGAGGTGTATAATCATTGCATAAAAGAGAGAAGCATTTTATATTACTCTTTTCTCTTTTCTTTTCTTTTCTTTTCTTTTCTTTTCTTTTCTTTTCTTTTCTTTTCTTTTCTTTTCTTTTCTTTTCTTTTCTTTTCTTTTCTTTTCTTTTCTTTTCTTTTCTTTTCTTTTCTNCCTTCTCCTTCTCCTTCTCCTTCTCCTTCTCCTTCTCCTTCTCCTTCTCCTTCTCCTTCTCCTTCTCCTTCTCCTTCTCCTTCTCCTTCTCCTTCTCCTTCTCCTTCTCCTTCTCCTTCTCCTTCTCCTTCTCCTTCTCCTTCTCCTTCTCCTTCTCCTTCTCCTTCTCCTTCTCCTTCTCCTTCTCCTTCTCCTTCTCCTTCTCCTTCTCCTTCTCCTTCTCCTTCTCCTTCTCCTTCTCCTTCTCCTTCTCTTCTCTTCTTTTTCTTCTGGATTTTTATTAGTGCCAGTGCACAAGAGTTCACCACAACCTTATTTCAAAACTCCCCCACCCTCACAGGCTTCTGTCAAAGCTGGATTAAATGACTAAGGGAATCTTCCGTACCACAAATACTATCTTGCTTTCATTGCATAAGATCCAAGCATTAGTAGTCATCAGGTAGGTGTTGATAGCATGGTGTGGTGAAGCTGTTGTTTGACTCCTTCTGTGCTGGGTCTTTGCTCTCAGATGCACCGTATGTTGAAGGTAGCCTATATGAAGGACTTCTGTGGAGCACCTTTCTGTCCAGTTCTCCTTGGACTGTGCCGGGAGCATGAAGGAAACAATTAAGTATTTCTGAAGGAGGAAGCTCTCTTTAGAGTAGCTGTGGCATAGTGCTAAGTGCCTTCTGGGGATGGGAAGTCTGTTTTCTTTTGATTTTTTTTCACCCAGAAGAAAATCAAACTCATTTGGCTTCACCAGCCTAATCTAGTCTGAGAAATCTTGGCTTGGGCTGTATCTATTCAGAGCTTTAGGTATAATGACTCCTCATTGTTTGCAGCAGAGAATGCTTGATGATAGTGGTGTATTTGGCTGTTTCTTCTCCTGCTGACCAACCCAGAAAAGCTGGACTTGCTTAACCCATGGGACACTTTGCTCCATGTATGTTCTTTGCATTTTGTATCAGCAGAGGTTTATGGTAAGGATGCTTCCAGTAAGTTCTAGAGGAAGAAGAGTTACTTCTTTTTGTGATTTCCAGTGTTTTCAAGATGTGTATGTAGTTTCCCCTAGTGGCATGATAAATACCATGTGATTCGGTTTATTTTGATCCAGCAGTCCTTTCCAAGGCAGATCTTGCAATTAAGCTTTTAATTGGGAGTGGACTTGGACAAGAGCTGCAGGATGTAGGGCACAGTTTATAGAAATGTTTGAATGTCCACTAGGAAGAGAGGAGCAACTGTGAAGGTAATGTAATTATTCCTTAGTCATACAGAGCTTGACTGTTGTTGCGTTTGGTTTTCCTTTGCTGCTTAATACTTCACCATGGAGATGCGGTACTGAGTTTCCAAAACGTCAGCTTCAGTCACTTGAGCTGACAGAAGCTATCGTGGTGTCAGGAGTGCCCTGGGCAGCTAAGCCATTCCTTTTTTGTGCAAGTGAGGACTCAGGTGCATGTGTCAGATAGGCAGTTTATTATATTAACCTGTGGATGTGCAAGAAGTCAACTTCTAGAATCCAAGTTCTCCTGTTAAATAATTATATCCTTTTGGGAACAATACCTCAATTTGGTGTTTGTATTACAATGTATTACTGCTCAGTGTAAAGGCAACTAAACAATTCTTCTACAGGTTAGCTAAAGTGTAATTAGTTTTTCAAAGAGTTGATCAATAAGTAGAGCATCTTGATTTATAAAAATGTCATGTATGCACATGTTCTGATTCACCTCTCATTTTCAAGGTACAAACTCCAAGAGCTGTGATAATACTTGTACTCCAACTTCAAGTCGGGATATACTGTGTTGTATGTGGGGTGGAAAGAGTACTTTGTTTTCTTTTTTCTTTTCCAAACTGCATAGAAGACAGTAAGGTGTCTCATTCTGATGGGAGAAATGTAGTTTTCTTGGTTTGACATGCTTGTTTGAGAAATGTGGACTGGACCACGTCCTGACGATGATTAAGATTTGCTGTGCTTTAGACCAGGGCTTAGCAACGTTTGGAGTACTAAAATGCTGTGAGTGCTAACACCAGCACTTCCACTGCATCCTTCATCTGAGAAGCCCTCTATTCTTAATGAATTTTCAGTGTCTCTGTGAAGCTGGTATTATTAGTGTCATTTTACAGACAAGTAGATAAAATAAAATGCTTGCATACGCACATTCAGCAAGCCAAGAAAAGGCACGAATAGAATTCAGGAATATTGATGTTTCAACCTGGTTTTGAGCTACTATCTTGTACTTTCTCTTGTGCCACAAAAGAGACTAAAGTCCTTAATTTTGATAGCATTTTTCCTCCCCTCTTTTTTTCTTTCCCATAGGGTTATACAGCATAAAAGTGAGACATTATTATGCAACATATCAAAGTGTGCATGTGATACTTGAAAAAATGATAATCAGATAAGTTGCTAGGCAACAGTACCCTGCCTTCAATTACCAAAAAGCCAGTGAGTTTGCTTTCATGATGTAACATGTGTTGTGTACTTCATAAAGAAAGTGTAGGTGGAATTCTGTAAAGAGTTGCTCCTTTTTAATTCACCTTTTGCTTAACCTGTCATATTGCGAGGTCAGATTTGACCCAGTTTTGGAGAAAAGTATTCACAGAACCTGAAATCAACAGAAAAGAATGTTAGATGAGCTCTTAAAGATAATGTAGCATATGAAAGTGTATATAAGTAAATAACAATTCCTTCCCATGGGTCTGTGGGCCTTTGATGGTTCTCTTGGATGCTTATGGAAAGTAATCCATAGCTTATCTTTGGGACCATGAACAACAAGAAAATAGGTGAGAGATTTGTGTTAAAAAAGAAATGGTAGGAGTATGTGGCAAAACATTCCCAGTGGCCCATTAGCCCAAAAATGTTGAGAGCCACAGTAATGCATGAAAACCTGAATGTAAGCTCAGCTGGTTCATTTTTATTGCCTTAGCAGGAACAGAATGGAAGGAACATAAGCAGAGAATGAGTGCACACAGAGGAAAAAGTGAGAGTCTAATAATGTAAGACAGATCTATTGAAAGCAGCAGTGCAGAGAAGGACTTGGGGGTCAGGACAGATGAAAAGCTGGATATGAGCCAGCAATGTATACTTGCAGCCCAGAAAGCCAACTGCATCTTGGGCTGCATTAGGAGAAGCATGAGCAGCAGGTCTAGGGAGGTAATTCTGCCTCTCTGCCCTTGTGAGACCTCACCTGGAGTACTGCATCCAGTTCTGGGGTCCTCAGCACAAAAAAAGATATGGACCTGTTGGAATGAGTCCAGAGGAGGCCACAAAGATGATCAAAGGACTGGAGCACCTCCCCTATGAGGACAGGCTGAAGGAGTTGGGGTTGTTCAGGCTGGACAAGAGAAGGCTTCAAGGGGATCTTACAGCCGTCTTTCAGTATCTAAAGGGGGATTACAAGACAGAAGGAGAGAGACTTTTCAGCTGGTCAGATTATAATAGGACAAGGGGGAATGGTTATAAGCTGAAGGAGGGGAAATTTAGATTGGAGATTAGAAGGAAGTTCTTTACCCAGAGGGTGGTTAGGCACCACCTAAGCTGGCATCATATGGTATGGAACAGCTCTTTGGTCAGTTTGGGTCAGCTGTCGGTTGTGTCCCGTCCCAAGATCTTGTCCACCCCATCTCCTTGGTGCTGTGCCAGCCTTGCAGCAGTCACAACATCACAGGTTATCTTCAACCCAAGGCACAGCATTTCTGAAAACTGCTATGGGGACATTAACTCCATCTCAGCCAAACCCAACACACACTGGAACAGGTTGCCCAGAGAGGCTGTGGATGCCCCATCCCTGGCAGTGTTCAAGGCCAGGCTGGATGTGGCCCTGGGCAACCTGGTCTAGTGTGTGGCATCCCTGCCCATGGCAAGGGGGTTGGAACTAGGTGATCTCTAAGGTCCTTTCCAACCTGGGCCATTCTATAATTCTGTGATCTAGCAGCAAGATGGAATTTGTGTGTTTGTTTGAAACCCATTTCATTTCTTTCTTTTTTTTTTTAAGAGACGTTGCAGGATAACAACAAAAAATAAAGACACATTTCTACTTTTGTCAATAAATAGCCACAGAAGCATTTGAAGATATTGTAGCTGCGTGGGAGTGCAGGCATCTTCCCAAGCCTCTTCAGCTATTGGGTGGCAGTGTGGCTTCTCTGGAGGTCTAATGTGCTTCTCAAGGCTTTGCTGGGACTTTTCATAGAGATTGGGCACTCATCTGGAGGTATCTGGGAAATGATGCAGCTAACCCTGGAAATTGCTTCTTTTCTTTGGGTAGCTCAAGGTTGTTGGTTTACAGAGTTATTCTTCCAGTTATTGTTGTTGTTTCAGAAGACAGGCAATTCCTTTTCAGGTGGTGGAGACTGTGTAGCAGTGCATGCCCTAGGTATTTCTCTGAGGTAATTCAGTCCATTTGGGAAGGAGATTCAGCTAAACCTACAATGTTTTGTGCTCTGCCTACCAGCCTAGGTTCAGAGATGTTCAGATGCCAGCTGATCTGTGTGCAGGTTCAATAGTCCTCATCAAAAGGCATGTTGGGACTTCAGCTGAAAGGGAAATCTGCATCACTCTCCAAGTAAGTCCTGCCAGAGCAGGGTGAGTTTCTGAGAAGACAGATGCTCACTTTCTATTTCCAGATTGGGCACTTCCCAGGAGAATCCCAGATAAGACACGGAGCACTGTTGTGACTTGGTTTCTCTGTTGGACAGTTTATTATTGGATTGTTACATGGACCTAAGCTTTCTTTTTTGGAGCACTTTGGAAATAAGAAGTGTAAATACTAAAATAGGTAGTTGAAGAAATGCACAGATAACCACTTACTGGTCAGGAATTTGCTTTCGTTTTTGCTTGCTTGTTCTTTGTATTTCCGTTTGTTGAGCGCTACTGCTAAATTATACTAATGTGCAGTCTCCAACCTACTGACCCCAGAAATGTTGGTGCCTGTGTCAGAGGAATAGTCAGAGCATGGGTTAAGTGCTGTTCTGGGAAGCCTGAGTCTGGCCTAGTAGTGGATTTTAGATTTTAACTCTTTTTGTATATACATTTGAATGGTCACACCACTATAGTTGTTTTTTTATTTGTTTTTCCTTATTATAAGCATTACACTTCTTTAATCATTAGCATTTCAAAGTCAAACATTCATTTATATACAAAAGATAAAACAAATCTCCTTCCCTGAACAGCTGAAGCATTGTGCTAATCACATGAGCTTTGAGGTCAAACCTTTACCTTCATCTCATGTGTGTTATAACATAGTCTTTGCTAATCAAGAGTTTCCTCAGTGGTTATTTTCTTTCAAGTGTAGATGTGTGTAACTGAAGGTCTGGCTTCTCTAGCAATTTTTTTGTGAAAAAAAGAACAACTTCTACTGGGCAGTGGCCTGTGAGCTAGATCTGAGAGGTCATACTGCTGAGAACTAACAGGCATTGGGGGAGCATGGTCATGGCTAGGCTTCGCGAACGAAGATCCAGGGAGGGCTCCACCCACGCTCCTCATCAGCGCCTTTTCCAAGCGTGCTGATGAGGGTAGCGGATAGCACCCTCGAGCCTGCGCAATGGATTTTTTTTAGGTGAGACACAGCATGCACGGAGCTGGACCCACCCTTTAGTCCTAAGGTTCATCTGTCAGGGCCTAGCAAGCTTGGACGCTGGCAGCGAAGTCCTTAGGACGGAGGTTTAACCTCTTAGATGGAAGGCCTTACAGGGCTAAATGAGCTCCATCTGCCCGGGTTTGGAATCAGAGTTGTCCCTCTCCTAGGATGACTGCCAGAAGGCTAATGAGCTAGTCCTACCCATACAAGGACATGGGTATCACTCCCCACACTTTACCGTGGGCAATGAGTTTAATGGTCCCTCTGCTGTCGGCACAGTTATTGCACCAGGGGCCACAGGAGACCCCAAGTGATTTTCAGACTGTGCCTAGGGGTAGCATGGAGGTAGCAATCAAATGCCTGATGGTCTGGCTCCTGGTGAAGTCCCATGGGTGGCCTGAGTGCTGGTGCAAGGTAATGGGCTGAACTGAGTGGGGCTGCATTCTTCTAAAGTTAGGTTGGCTTGAAGCCTTTTGTAATGTTTGTATTTCTGCATTGAAGGAGTTGGGAGCCTGTTGCAGTTGCTTATTTGTTATGATTTTATTCCTCACCCTTTTAAAAATCAAATTCTGGACTAGTAGAGTTGACTGTATAAAATGTCTTCTCAGTGTTCTTGAGAGTCTAACAAAATGGTTTTTAAAGTTTTGTTTGCATGTATCTGATAAATAGTTCAGTAGAAACATACATCCAACTGTGACAAAATGCATGTTGTGAAAATAGAATACATGCAAATAGTTTTTAGGAACATCAACATTAGAACAATTCACAGTAGAGCTAGCTAATAAACCAGGTTCTTCCCCAAGTTCCTGTGCAAATATGTAGCTGTTAAAATAGCAACTATTTCTCATGGTAAGAGAGACTACAAAGTAGTGTCTAAGACTCAGTGCATAGGCAGAAGGTACTAAATGTATCTCTATAATACCCATGTTACATTGATTTAATTAGTGGTTTTATGCTATTCATCGCTCTGTTAATCTTGGTGGGAAGGTTTTGTTGGGGGAGGATTAGTTATTTAATCTGCATTTTTGACTGGAGTGTTTTTGTAATTCAGTGTTATCTAAATAAAAACAGTGCAGGGTTATTTTTTTTATTATTTTAGGGAAAATGTTTCTCTTGAATTCCTGTTGGACTTTTCTACTCACAGACTCTGAGATTCCTTAGGACAATGTGAAGATCCTGTTTGTTACACAATCTGACAGATAAATGTCCTTGCTTTAACTTCTTCACACACAATTAATCCAGAAAAATGCTATGTATAGGTAAGATCTTGGAGTGCAAGATCTCCAAGGATGATGTGAGTACGATGTTAGGTACTTGTCTATTGGAGCTGGCATCTCGAGGTGTGACTTCTGTGAAAATAGGAAGCCTGGCATCCTAAATGTTAGTGCTTGAAGAGAAATACAGCCCCAGTCATGGGCTCTGCTTGCTTAGGTCGTGCAGCTGTACTGCCCAAACCCAACATGGAGGTGAAAGGTCACTGGAGCAGGGGAAAGAGGCAGCACCAATGTCGCCAGCAATGGGCTGGGTTGGCAAGTGGATGGCAGTGGCAAGGGCCATCTTACGCAAGGCCATGCTGTGTCCTGGGGAAGGGAGAAGAAAAGTATGATGATTGGAGATGTGAGGAGCAGGGGAGGTGGGGGAGACAGGCAAGCAACTTCACTGGCTCCAGTGAAGTTGCTCTGTGTGTTTACTGTGTCTGGGATCCAAAAGGACAGTGGAGAGTTGAAAGGCTTAGCCTCACTAGAGGAAGAGGCAGCTGCCAGGGAGCCACCCTGGACAAGAGGCAGGTACAGGTGCACACCTGGGGCTCTGAAGAAGTCAGGTCTTTCAAGGCCCAATGTACTAGAGCTGAGCTATCCATACACATAGCTCTTTCAGTGTTTAAAGCCTTTCTTGCACTGTACTTCATTAACGTTAAACTGTCCTTCTTTGATTTAGGAAGGCTGTTTGGTTGGTGTATTAGCTGTTGGTCACACACACCTAGTCTGAAAACAACTGGCATCTGAAACAGTTTGGACTTGCTGGAGGCAACCCAGTCAACCTGCGGATGCTGTGAACCAAGAACTGACCAAAAAGTGGGAGAGCTCCAGGATTCCTCCCCAGAAAAGGTAAGGGCTGGAGTATGGGAGTGCACTCATAGACCAGAAAAACAGAGCAGTTGTGTGAATACAGAGCCAACTGCATTGTAGATGGGACCTTTGAAATTTAAATACATAGAATGCATAAAGGATGGTCAAGACATGAAGTTATATTTATCAGTTCAAACTGCAGGTTGCTTTCTAGAAGTGTAGGTAAGATGGCCGTTTGCCTTTGGTTTCTGTCTGCTTTGAGTCACATCAATCTGATTGCTTGTAATTTATATTGCCAAACTTATTCCAGTGCTATTGTCTCTTTAAAATGTCACACTTGGATAGCCTTAGGCAGTTAAAACAATCAGGACAGTGGAGCAGTGTCTCTGAGCTAAACCAGAGCAGTAGGTAAAGAGCGGAGGATTGCTCTCTCTGTTGGTAAAAGCACAGGTGGGAGTTGGATGATGAAGAATCTATTCCTAGCCCTAACAAGCAGTACAGTCTCTGCACCTGATTCACCAGTGTGTTACTCTACTAATCTTTTTAGGCTTATCTTGCCACTCTCCTATATCTGTGGCAGTCTGTTACACTTGCACAGAGCAGATGTAAAATGCTATCAGATTGGAAGGGTGATTTATATCCCGGAGCAAAATTTTATGTTGATCCTGGTAAATGGGCTGGACATTGTGGGACCAGAACGACCATCTCCAGACTCTGCAGCATTTTCAGAGTGCTCTGTTTGTCTGTGGTGTGTGCCATGTGGTGCCCTGACAGGAGGTTAAGCACAGGTGCTCTGATACAGCTTGCAGCAGTTCAGGCTACAGTATTGTTTTCCCTGTTATGAATAAGGTTTCATGGGTAGCCCATGCACAGTACTTTATTCTAACTGGGAACTTGCTTTGAATATGTAGTTGCTATATACATAAAATTCAGATTCATGTAGCACCTTCCTTCCTCAGCCTATCCTGTCTCAGGGGTCTCATTACCTTCTGTTAGTGATAGTGCCCAAGAGATCCTATGCTAGGGTATTCTGTTGTCCCATTCTTGTAGGTGTTCTTGTGCTGATAGACCTGCATCCCTCTCTGAGACTGAGGAGCAGACCCATCAGCTGCTGAAGGAAAGATGTAGACTTAATTGTGGCAATGCTAACAGTGTGGATAAGCAGGGTTCTGCCTCAGGCTCTGACTTGTGACCTTGCTGCTGAATACAGGGCTTCAGTTGGTCAAAAAGTGTCATCTACTGAGTAGTACAGTCCAGACCAGTGCTGCAAGGTTATGACAAAGCAGGTGTCAGCAACTTCCTGGGAAGGCTGCTGGTGAAGGACTGAGCCTTGGAATGAGCCCAGCCATTTTGTCAGTAATGCAGCCATGAGTACTTCTGAAGAAAGCTGTGTCTGACAAGTGCTCTGGTGTATGATACTATTGCTGTGAGTAGAGCAAATGCTCTACTTGCCCTCGAACCATCGGAGGTAGCACAGATGTCTCCTATTACTGTTAAAACAAAAACTGAGTGCCGTATGGGCAGAAGAAAACATAGATCCAATGGCAGCAGAACAAAACTATGAATTATTCATTCCTCCAATGCCTCCTGTATGTTCCATCCACTCAGGCTGTTCAGCATGTTGTCTGCTGGAAATGCAGACAGATCTGCTTCCAAAGCCATGGGGACACAACCCTGGAGACTGTGAGCAGCACTCTGCTCAGCTAGTGTGGTGTTGTGACATCCTTGAGGACACAGAAGTAACATTTGAATGTCCTGTGGGCTGTTGGTAGGAACTCTTGTAATACCAACGAAACTGGGATGCATCTGGTAATGCCAGCCTGGAACTGGCTGTGAGATGAGAGCAGTGAGTTAGGACCAAGATGGAAGCATTGACTGCTCTGGCCCATTTTGCAAAGGGGAGGTGGAGGGGCTGCATCTTCCATGTGGTATTGCTTTGGCTTTTGTAAGAGAACTTACACTGTATCGGTTCGTAGCTCTGTCTTGCTGAGAAGTCAAAGTGTTATCTGCTAAAGGTTCCCTGAGCATAGGCAGGACTTTTTTCTCCATGCAGAGTGCTTTAGTAGAGAGGAGTGTATTTCAGTGGCTGTTTGGGAACATCTGTGAAATATGTAGTTTTTTTCTCGACTTGTTTACTAGTCAGCATTTGTGTGTTTAATGGTTGTCAGTTGGCAGCTGAAGCTGAGAGGCACTGAAGAGCTGCAGAGACTAAAATCACCTCCAATTCTTCCATGAATTACTCTTGAGTTCAGGTAAGAGGTGCCTAGTATGTGAGAAGGCATTGCTTGAGGTTTGTTCAGAGGCTGTTCCTCAGCATTAAATGCACATACTTAGACATGGAGAGGTTTTTAGTTCTATTTTTTCTTTTTTTTCGTACCCAGGCTGCACATTGCATTCCATATTGCAGACTTTTGAGCCTTTTTTCTCATTTTCCTTCTGCATCTTTCAGAGTTGCTCTTGCTTATGAGGCTTTTGCTGAGAGATACTCAGATTTTTAGTGCAGGAAGAACTACCTGTAACTAGGAACTGCTGTAGAAATGGTGAGCTTCTTAAAGCAAAAATTTAACCCTTGCATTTACAACCGTTTTGTGATGTGCACTTCTCTACTTTGATAATTCTACTATAGAAGTATCTACTTTGATACTTCTCTAATGTTCTTAAAGTGCTTTGAGGAAAGAAAATGAGTGATACTTTAGTCAAAATGAGACACTGTAACTTGTGTCCAGGATAGTTTTCAGCTTCTCTTTATGCCAGCTAGTTGGGTTTGCCCTTGAGTGAGCCACTTTAGGATGTGCCCTAATTCAGAAGCTGAGGGAAGCTGTGGAGGCAAAGATAAAATCCTAGACTGTGTTTGAAGAGTCCTTCCTGGAGGGAAGATTGCCCAGCTGGGCTGAGAGGTGGGATAGTTTTCACAAAGAGGGCTGCCAAGAAAGGGTTGACCCTGAAGGAGGTAAAATGTGGTTGTGGTCTTGACAGAAGTGAGAAGACAGTAAACTGAAAGAACCTTTTTCTTTTGTTTTTTTTTTCTTTTTAATCAGAAAAAGAAGTTGACAAACAGAGCAGGTGATGGATTTGTGGTTTCCATAGTGATGTTGCTGTGGAAGCTTTTGTATGGCTGAGTTTTACCTCATTGCAATCACACTTGAAGTCTAGGAGTGTTCAGCTTTCCTGCCAGGGAAATGTAAATATACATCGAACATAGAAATGGCTGAAAATGCAACTGCATGTTCATGATTTGTTATGTTTGCTTTCTTATCTGAACATGTAGATATTGGGAAGCTCAGCTCCATTGTGGCTTCTTTCTCCTGTATCTGTTGGCCTGCACTGAAACAGTGCAGCAAACTGTCATAATACCGCAGTTCTTTCTGCACCAGGTAGTGACATGCTGACCTGTATCCTTTCCATTCTCTCATCCGTACACACACATCCCACAACCCTGATGCCTGTGACTTTTTGTCTGCTCACCCACACTGATTTCAGACATGATATGTATGACATGATAATGATATGTATGCCTGTAAACTTGATGAAATTTAACAAGGGTAAATGTAAAGTACTGCATCTGGGAAAGAACAACCCCATGGATCAGTACAGACTGGGAACTGATCTGTTGGAGAACAGCCCTGGGGAAAAAGATCTAGGAGTGCTGGTGGCTAGGAGGATGCCCATGAGGCAGCAATGTGCCCTTGTGGCCAAGAGGGCCAATGGCATCCTGGGATGCATTAAGAAGAGCGTGGCCAGCAGATCCAGAGAGGTTATTCTCCCCTTCTACTCTGCCCTGGTGAGGCCTCACCTGGAATACTGTGTCCAGTTCTGGGCCCCTCAGTTCCAGAAGGATAGGGAGCTGCTGGAGAGAGTCTAGCACAGGGCCACCAAGATCCTGAAAGGAGTGGAGCATCTGCCCTAGGAGGACAGGCTGAGAGAGCTGTGTCTCTTCAGCCTGGAGAAGAGGAGACTGAGAGGAGACCTCATGAATGTTTATAAATATGTTAAGGGTGAGTGTCAGAAGGAGAGAGCCAGGCTCTTCTCAACGGCATCCAATGTTAGGGCAAGAAGGAATGGGAACAAGTTGGACCCCAGGAGGTTTAGTATTAACACGAGGAGAAACTTCTTTGCAGTGCAGGTGCCAGAGCACTGGACCAGGCTGCCCAGGAGGCTGTGGAGTCTCCTTGTCTGGAGACATTCCAGAGCTGCCTGGACACATTCCTGTGTGACCTCATCTAGATGATCCTGCTCTGGCAGGGGGGGTGGACTAGATGATCTTTCTAGATCCCTTCCAACCCCTGACATACTGTGATACTGTGATACTAACTCTTTCAGGGCATGCTGACTGATCAGAGCACTGCCCTCTGAAACTTGGAGAAGTGTACTTCATGCTATTTGTAGCCATCTTCTCACTTGTTACTGTAGCCTGCAGAAATGGGCTGCATGTGACATTAAATCCTGGATTATTTTTATAGGTGCTTTGAGAATGTGTTAGTCAAAACATACAACCTGTTGGTGAATTTTTGCATACAGAGGGCTGTTTGTAACTGTGGATGGTTGAATTTGAGAGCCTTTAAATCTGACTTCCAAAATAAGTTGGAGTGGAGAATTTTTCAGCATCTCACCTGCTGGATTACCAGTGAGTTATGGAGGTAGAGGAAGGAAAATGCTCGGTGTGAATGGTTGATGTGCACATGAGACAGGCATGTACCACTGCTGCGCTCCCACTTGTATGGTCCAGTCTTCATGAGTCACAGACATTTGTGCCTTGGCTTCTCCTTTTTGCTCATACTGCTGCTGGATGCTTCTCTTGCTGTCTCCATGAACAAACCTCCCTTACCTTTGGCATTTGCTTTGCTTGTCTGATGGATATAATGGGTCATCTGTTCTGTTTACAGAAAGGAATGTTAATTATTTTTAGAAGGCTAATTAGGTTGCTAATGAGAAGCTCTACTGTGGTAAAATTTCCTTTACTCACTCTTAAGTGCTGTACAGAGATGCTTACTGAGTATGCTGTTAAATACAAAGCTTGTGTCTGGCTTAGAAATGTACCTTCAGGCTTCCTGAAAGAAGTGCATTGGTAAACTTGGGAATCCATGTGACACAGATGACTGAGCAAATGAGACTGGTGCTGAGAGCTGCCTAGTCGTGCAGCCTTTTTGACTCTGTGTGAATTAGGTGCTTCTGCAGGCGGCTGGCCACAGTAGCTCTCTGTATCCTGGTTTTGCTGGATGGCTTTTGGCAGTATTGGCAACCAGTTATGCTACCTGCCAAGCTAATCCATAGTTAGACACAGCCCTCACAGCAAATAGCTTAGTCTAATTAGCCAGATGGCAGTTGGGTACAGAGAGGTGGAGTGACTCATCCAGGGTCATGTCAAACCTGGTAATAAAGCAGAGATTTCGTCAGTCCTGTGTTAGTGCACTGCACTTTTTGGCCATTTGTGCCTCTCTTAGGGCCAGCATAGCTCACTGCAGGACTTGCATTAGTTTGTATGTTGCTTCATGAGGCAGCACAACAGCTCAACAACCCCATCCACATATCCCTCAGGAAGGTCCGTTTGCTTTTCCACGTCCTGGCTGCTACTTACCTCTTTCCTTTTTTCACTGTTTGTTGTAGAAACCAATGCCTTTTACAATTGCTCTGTGAGAGCTACTATATTCTACGTGATACTTCCATTTAGTACTCCAGTATCACAGTGTCACAGTATGTCAGGGGTTGGAAGGGACCTAGAAAGATCANTGAGGTGGATCACCAGCATCCTCTGCTTTTTGAGTGCTGAGCCTTCATGCAGCTCTGCAAAAGGGCTTCACTTTCTGGCAGCATCCTCCAATGTCCAGTCCAATTCCTGAGTCAGCCTTTAGCCAGACTCTTGGAATCCTTTACACACTGTAGCCCTACCAGGGAAGATGGTGAGGGAAAGCTGTTGAGTGGGGGCGACTTTAGGCATCAGAATGTGCTCTCTGTGCTTATATAGTGATCGTCTCAGACCCAGCTGGAGAACAGAGGAAGATCTGTCAGTGTTGTGGATGCAGTGCAAAACTTTGGATGTTGTACTGTGCTATCAAAATATCTAAGTGCAGGTGACCCTGAAGAATAACTTAGATGTAAGAAATACTCAAGAAAACTGTTATCAGCATGAGATCGTAAAAGTCATCCTCCAGTTTTTTTTCAGGAACAGATGTGCACTGCTAGAACAACTTGCATCTGTGCTCCACACATGCATGACTGCCTTGGCTGATGGATGTGCATTTGAAAATTAGCTTTGGCATATCTTTAAAGTTGTGGGAATTCTGAAATACAATGAAGACAAGCAAAGCAAGTTGTATAGCTGCAGTGAACATATAGGTTCTAAGTTAGTATGAGCCTATGCACAAAGAGCACACTTGAAAAATGTCAAGGTATCTGTTTTGAACACCTTGGCATGGCTATGAACTGTTGGGTAGAGTAGTAGAAGTAGACTAGTTATATAATGGAAACATATTTATGTTGTTTTACTCATGGTGGGAGATAAAAACTGGAATTCCTGCTCATCCTACCTCCAGAAAGGAGTGGACAAGCTGACCAGAACATGTGCCTCCAGGACTGTCAGTAGTGGATGCATGATTCAGGCAAGAAAATGACAGCTCTCAAATGTTTTACATAAGCAAGGACAAGACAACATATGGTGCCTCTCTGGTTCCATTTGTTAGGGGTCACCTGATGCTCTGTTTGTTGAGCTGATTTTAAAGATGATTTAAGAAGAATTTAAAGATCAGGGTTTTTGGAGAGATGTTTTTTTATTTTTGCTTTGTGGTTTTTTTGTTTGGGTTTTTTTGGGGAGGTGTGACTAGAGTGCACAGTATAAAACCTATTTACTTAAAACTGAGGAGTTCTTTTCTAGTCTTATCCAAGACAGTTCTCCACACACAGATGAGAACTGGCATCTTTGTTCAGCTGGCTCTTTGCCCAGAGGCATGAGATACCTGTTGTGACCCAGAAGGAAAACAAGATAAAGAAAAAATCTTGTTTGACAAGATCGGAAGTTACCCTATGTAACCTCAGGTATTTCACTGAGGTGGATAAACCAGTGTTGTACATGCTTTAAGCACCTCTAAGTAGGTACTGGAAGGATGCAGGAATGGTATCATCAGAAATACTCAAACTCCACTTTTGTCAGGATGTCTCCATCTCTAGCTGCCTTCACAAGCTCTAGTAACTACAAACAGGAGCCTGTGGAGACAAAGGTTGTAGTGAAGGTACCTTTGTTAAGTGCCTGATATTCATGAATGAATTTGGGCCTCTGAGTGTGTGTAGGGGAAATGTTTATATGAAATTCAAAAGCTAGTAAAACTGTGTCATGCAAATAATTAATTTGTTAGAATGGTATCATGTTGCAGTAGTAGTGTAAGGCAGATTACTGGAAGCTGAATCTCAAAGAACAAGCTGCTGTCAGAGGTGTGTTTCAGTGCATGAGAGCTCAATGCCTGCACAAAGGAGGGATCAGCTCCTCACTGCTTCACTAACAACTATGCCTCCTAAAATAACAAGCAGTTGTTCAGAGTATATCTTTAAAGTTTTATCTTCAGGAGATGACAAAGTAAAAGCTGAAAACATAAGTTGGGAGTTAAGGGCACTACAAATGAAGAGTTGGGCAGAAAGTCCCTGGCAGAGAATTGTGTGACCCTGGGAAAGCCCTCCACTGTTTGGGAGCTCTATGGCAGGATGCTCTTGTCGCCCCTAGCCAAGGCTATTCTGTCTAAATACAAAAAGTCAATCACATGGGAGCTGGATAAAGCCTTAAAGCTTTAGGTTACAGTTCAATGGAAAGAAGGCAGTTGAATTGCCCTTCTATTAAAAGGCCTCTACTGCTGCATGAGATTCCAGGATGGCAGCCTCTGTGCTGCAGAGAATGGCACAGCCATGGATATTTTCATGGTTGTTTTCTTTTCTGGTTGTGCTTGCCAGGCTGCATGGGAAAACTGAGTCCTTCCAACCAGGAGCAGAGTGCAACAAGCTTCCTCTGACATGTTGACAGAAATTAGTGGGGGCTTGGTACTTGACAGAAAGAGAAACTGTTTATGGGAGGTGTTTAAGAACAAACTGAACTTCATGGATGGGAAGTCGTGTTCTTACCACTTCCTTTTTCATGTTCCTGTCTAATGTATAAATGGCTCTGTAGCACATAGCCTGGTTGGTAGCATCTCTTCCACTGTTTCATCTGAGAGTTTTCTGCATTTCATAGGATTTGGCCACTAGATTACCATTAGACTTCCAAAATAAGCCTCCTCTGGGACCAGGTGAAGTATGTTCAGCTCAGTGTTCCCTTCTCTTCAAAGATCAAGTGCAATATGGTTTTCTAAGGAGAGGTAATATGTTTTGCTGGGTCAAATTGCAGAGGGGTAGAAGGGGGCAATAAGTTTCAGTTAGTCAGGCTGTCTTTGGGCTTGAAGCTATCTGAAGTTGAGTGGCAGCTTTCTGCCTCTGATCTAACCAAAGTAGTAAGATCAAAGTCACTGGAAACATAGTCTGGATCTGCAGTAGCTAATTCTCCCTGGCGTGAGCATTTTGCTTGTGGACCCCAGGAATGGGGAAAGATTGTGGACATCACAACCCCAGCTGGACAGAGCCACTGGGCCACCAAGTCCTCCTCCTTTGCATTTGTGTCCTCGCATGCTCCTGAGGCCTGTCTATGACCATCACAAGCACTTTTGTAAGGGGAATTCAGAGTCAGCGAAAGGTACTGTCTGGACTGTCCAGAGAGATATCTGTGCTTTTGTAAATGAAAGAGAAACTCTGACAGTGAGAACGTGGACTTTCTGTGTTGTGCATCAACATGAGTTTCTGTTCTGGAAAGAGCAGCTTCCAGAGGCAAGTGAAAGAACCCAGTCTGCTGGGTTTTGGTTGCTCTTCTGAGATGACCAAGGATCTGGGGAAATCAGTGCTTGGTTTTGGATTATGAGAATGTTTTGTCAATCATTGGGAATTAAATATATATGAGAAAACCCAAGAGCTGTGTGTGTCTTGGAACATTATCTTGTTGAAGTCTTAAAAACAGAATAAATGGGATTCTGATTTCTAGATCTTACTTTCTGCAGCAGCAGCAAATTAGAAGGATGACATGGTATGACATGTTCTTTGAGGCACAGACTGTCTTTCCATTCATGTTTGTACAAACCTGTAGTACCTTGATTTACTGGCACTCCTGGTAGTAATATTACTTTCTACATGCCTTCCTCCTCTCTTCTACCTTGAGATGTCTTCTTCATACCTGCGTGCTGCTTCTTCTCAGTGATTGCTCAGCAGCTCAACAATGAGAGGAAAACAACCTTACTTTCCCAGGCCATTTTCTAGCCACACTAAGATTCCCAGCCAGGCTGGTTTAAAGGATTCTCTTAACTTGGGGTTAGTAGTCAGAAGAAGGGTGGAACATATATTTAAATTTTATCTTGTTATCATAGTAGCTGTGGAAATTTATGGATTTTTATTATCATAGAGTCACATTGTTTGGGATGGAAGGGACCTTAAAGATCATCTAGTACCAACCTCCTTGCCCTGGGCAGGAACACCTTCCACTAGACCAGATTGCTCAAAGCCCCATCCAGCCTTGCCTTGAACACTTCAGGAAGGTGGCATCCACAACTTCTGTGGGCATCCTGTTCCAGTGTCTCACCACCCTCACAGTGAAAAATTTTCTTCCTAATATCTAATCTAAATCTACTCCCTTTCAGTTTAAAACCATTGCCCCTTGTCCTATCACTATACTCCCTAACAAAGAGTTCCTCCACATTTTTCCTGTAGACCTCCTTTAAGTACTGAGGTCTTCCTGGAGCCTTCTCTTCTCCAGGCTAAACAACCTCAACGCTCTCAGCCTGTCCTCCTAGAGGAAGTGCTCCAGCCCTCTGATCATTTTTGTAGCCCTGGACTCACTCAAGCAGATCTATGTCTTATGTCTTATGCTGAGGGTCCCAGAGCTGAATACAGAACTCCAGGTGGGGTCTCACCAGAGAGGAGCAGAATCACCTCCCTCGACCTGCTGGCCATAGTTCTCTTGATGCAGCCCAGAATGCAATTGGCTTTCTGGGCAATGAGCACATGTTGCTGAATCATGTCCAGGTTTTCATCCACCAGCACCCCTAAGTCCTTCTCCACAGAGCTGAATAATACTCATTATGCAGCCTGTATTTGTCCCTGGGATTGCCCCAATGCATGNTACTCCCTAACAAAGAGTTCCTCCACATCTTTCCTGTAGACCTCCTTTAAGTACTGAGGTCTTCCTGGAGCCTTCTCTTCTCCAGGCTAAACAACCTCAACGCTCTCAGCCTGTCCTCCTAGAGGAAGTGCTCCAGCCCTCTGATCATTTTTGTAGCCCTGGACTCACTCAAGCAGATCTATGTCTTATGTCTTATGCTGAGGGTCCCAGAGCTGAATACAGAACTCCAGGTGGGGTCTCACCAGAGAGGAGCAGAATCACCTCCCTCGACCTGCTGGCCATAGTTCTCTTGATGCAGCCCAGAATGCAATTGGCTTTCTGGGCAATGAGCACATGTTGCTGAATCATGTCCAGGTTTTCATCCACCAGCACCCCTAAGTCCTTCTCCACAGAGCTGAATAATACTCATTATGCAGCCTGTATTTGTCCCTGGGATTGCCCCAATGCATGTGCTAGATCTTGCACTTGGCCTTGTTGCCAAGTTATCTGCTTAGGTGAAGTTAATGATTAGGGAACAGTGATAAGCTTACTTCTCTGACATCAGCCCCTCACAAGGCTTCAGCTACTAATACACTTAGAATTTTACTTGTGTGTTCTTCCTTGTTTCCCTTTATTCTACAAATATTCCAGGATCTGTCCATCCTGCTTCATTTAGATCCATCTTCTGTTCTCAGGGCAAGGTTCTTGCAAGGATTTTTCCAAATTAATTCTTACCGGTGTTTCCTCTTTCTGTGGTTTGGCTCACTGGGTCCTAGAGAAGCCAGCACGGATATGGTAGCCCTCTGCTGCAGCAGCTGTGTGTGTGGACTCAAATTCAAGTCTCCTTTTATCATTGTGACTGTGCTGTCTTTCTGCAACTGAGAGTGGAAGATGTCTCCGTGCAGATTGACAGCTGATAGGAGTGAAGAGGTGAGTAGTATTTTTACCTCCTTACTGAGTTTAGGATTAGAGTTAGCAGTTCTTAAGGATTTTCTTTTCTAAGGTGGAAGCTTAATTCCTTTTTCAAATGTTTAGCAAGCAGGTGGTATTAACACGATGCATATAAATTCCATGAGTCCTGAAGAAGATGCATGTTAGCTGCTATTCACAAGAGATGGTTTAGAATTTTTCAGAAGGCTGAATGTGTAGATTTGATCTGGGAAAAGGGATAAACTTCTAGCTCTGCAAAGCAGTCTGAAGTTGTGGTATTACTTTATTTCATGATCTGGGCTACCCTGTGCTATGAAAGTTGTATTCTTGGAGTTCAGGCATTCAGAAGCGTGTGGAGATTCTCTGTGCAGATACATACAGACTTTTCTGTCTTAAGGAACCTAAAGGCTTATACTTACATTGGCTAATAAATATAGGCAAGTTTTGAAAATGCTTTCCTGTATTGGAGCAATGAGTCTGTTTGTTGGTTTTACTGGTGAGACTGTTCAGTAGAGCATGATCATTTGGACACACTGCAGTCACAAAAGGAAATGTGTAAGAAGGGTATAAATGTAATATTAAATGGATCTACTTTCAGAAGGGCTGTGTGAAGGCTGGAATTGAGCATACCCTGTGGAGCTATGATAAATGATAGGCAGGCTGCAGGTAGGAATACTGAATCCAGTAGTAGTGTTTGTATAGGGTTACCTCAGCATAAAAATGAACACAGTCAGAAGAAGCAATTACAGGGGAAAAAAAAGATCGATCTCCTTCAAGCAGAGGGGAAGAGAGAGCAACTAAACAAATCAATAAGGACAACACAGAAACATGTCTATGTATCTGTATATCTCTAAATAGAAATCAAAATGCATAGTAGGTTGATTTGCCTTTGTTGAAGCAGATTTCTGTGGTCCGGCCCAAATTACAGAGTATCACAGTATGTCAGGGGTTGGAAGAGACCTAGAAAGATCTTCTAGTCCAACCCCCCTGCCAGAGCAGGATCACCTAGATGAGGTCACACAGGAATGCATCCAGGCAGCTCTGGAATTTCTCCAGAGAAGGAGACTCCACAGCCTCCTGGGCAGCCTGTTCCAGTGCTTTGGCACCTGCACTGCAAAGAAGTTCTTCCTCATGTTAATACTAAACCTCCTGTGATCCACCTTGCTCCCATTCCCTCTTGTCCTAACATTGGATGCCATTGAGAAGAGCCTGGCTCCCTCCTCCTGACACTCACCCTTAACATATTTATAAACATTCATGAGGTCTCCTCTCAGTCTCCTCTTCTCCAGGCTGAAGAGACCCAGCTCTCTCAGCCTGTCCTCCTAGGGCAGATGCTCCACTCCTTTCAGGATCTTGGTGGCCCTGTGCTGGACTCTCTCCAGCAGCTCCCTATCCTTCTGGAGCTGAGGGGCCCAGAACTGGACACAGTATTCCAGGTGAGGCCTCACCAGGGCAGAGTAGAAGGGGAGAATAACCTCTCTGGCTCTGCTGGCCACGCTCCTCTTAATGCATCCCAGGATGCCATTGGCCCTCTTGGCCACAAGGGCACATTGCTGCCTCATGGGCATCCTCCTATCCACCAGGACTCCTAGAACTTTTTCCCCAGGGCTGTTTTCCAACGGATCGAGCACAGTTCAGTTCTGTGATTTGGGAGAGAAGCAAGTAAGAAGCTCAGAAAGAATTGGAAAAGAACCAAGGTGGTATCAGCTGTAGTCAGAGGAGACATGAGGCATCCTTATGACCCAGCTCCCTGGCTCATGAGCTGGATGGAGGTCATGAAGCTGCAGCTGGGAGTATATGCTTCAGGTGGAAGAATAGTGCTGGAAGACACCCATGGGAATGTACCTTCATAAGCTGACTGATTGGAAAATGAGGGAGCTGTAGGGCACAGCAGTAAAAGCTTCTGAACCAATGCTGAGTTAAGGAATTAATGTTTGAAGAGATAAGACACTTCCTTGAATAGCAGGTAGAAATAGCCTAGCAAATACTAGTTCTGGATGGGGCACAGATGTTGAAATATTGAATTGCTTAAAAGAGCTTAGCACCTTTCAGAAGGCTGAGAGTTTCAGTCATGTTCCCCTATGGGAAAGCTCTGGTGCTACGTTCTTGGGACACACAGCACATAATCAGATGAATGAGTCTGACTTGAAGGGGAGTCAGAAACCGCTAAACATTAGAGCTTTATGGTGGATCTAATGCTTCAGGTCTACAAAAGAGAAAACTGGCAGGCATGCATAGAACATGAAGATGGTGTGTTTCTTGCTGTAACCCAAATGCTAAGCTTCCTGATAGCTTGAGGGAATAACAGCACTAAAAATGTAAGCCTTCTTTTGCAAAGATGTAAATAGCAGTGAAGTACCCAACACAGTGGAGGAGTATGTCTGCTGTGTAGGAACTAGGCCCTAAAACCTAAGTTTTTGTGACGTATTATTCAGGACAGAGAAATTTAACTAGTCTGTGAAGAAGCACATCTGCATGATGTGCTTACAGGCTGGTGCTTGGTTTTTCTGATCTGAAATAAACCTAAACAATAGACCCCAAAACTCACCACTGATTTGTTTGCCCATACAGTGTATGGGCACTGCTGATTGCGTACTTTGCAAGCCAGTAATGGCATGATTAATCCCCATGGTATGCTAATTGGTGAGCACTAGTGGGAGAAGCTCCGTGAAATTGCTTAGAGGAGTTGCCTTTCTCAGCTGTAGGCTTCATTGCCTACTTGAGGATCTTGTCAGACATGGTGAGGTGATCAGTAGGATTCTGAGATTTATCCTCTTCTACCATTCCTCTCTTCCAGGGTGTTTCTACCTCTGAGGACTTATGTGAATTTGAAATTAAGAAGATGAGGTAGCTACCATCTTGAAGGCTCCACAAGGATTCCTTTGGTGAAAAAGAATAATTTAGTAACCTGAGTCTGCTCATGTTTTCTCCACCAGGGATGTTAGGAGGAAACCTGAGGAATCGTAGCCTGTCCAAATAGCAGGAAGTGCTTGGAAAACCTTGTTCTTTCAGCAGTAGTTTAATGTTAGGATGGAAAATATGTATATTAAGAAGAAACATGTATTTTCTGTAGAATTGCCATCAAGAGACTTGCAAAAGGGGAAAGGAAAGAAAAAGAGTTCTTATGATAGTCTTGGGCTGTGTTTCTGAAGGTGCTTAAAAGTCTGTTGCCTCTTGTTTCATTTGTTTTTACACAGTGCTTTCTGCTTGCCAGGTTTAAACCTAACAGCTTAGACCAAGATGCTAGATTTCCTTATGGTCTGCAGCAGTTCTGTTCCTCCTAGGTGATGAGTGACTAGTTGCTATCTGCAGATGTTTACACTATGCAGTTACCTACTGTTGGTTGAACACTGAGAGTTTATAAAGGCCTGTGCACAGGTGAAGAGTAATACCAGGAGAGGGAAATAGTTCTTTACATCAGTCATGTGCATGCAGGAAAAATTTCCAGTAAAAGAGCAGCTAACTTTCTGAAGTGCTGCTTTGATCTTTACTTGCAGCAAACTAGGAGAGATTGCTTTGGATTTGTTGGCAGTTTTAGTTGTTTAGTTTTGTTGGTTTTTTTGTTTGCTTCTTTTGTCTTTCTATGCATACTGCTGTTCTTCACAGATGTGACGGGTTGTGTCAGGGTATTAGCTGGCTAGGATTTTAGATACTCTTTCTTCACTATCTCAATCATAATAATTTTCTTTGCCAAGCTTCATTTCCAGCGTGAAATGTGTTTTGATTTTTTTTGTCATTTTTTCCCCCCAAACTTGGCTTTCCTCCATTGCATGCTGATTCTGGCTTATTTAGGCAGATTGTTCAGAAAAGCTGGGCTAAGCATATTTATTTGTTACTGTTACTGATACTGACCTCTCTGAGTTGTCCAAATCAATTTATTATTGGAGTGTTGGAGTGGACTGATGTATTTGCTTTTCATTTTGCTTTGGAAAGAAGATGGGGGCATTCGCAAAGAGGGGGGAAAACCACCCACCCTTTTCAAAAATGAACTGTCTGAATTTCCAAACAGTTTTAAGAAACCATGTATAATGGGTGACACATAATGTCTTGACTAGAATGATGTCTCTTCTTTACATCTGTTGGCTCTCTAGTGACGGTGGAAAGGATATCACTATTTCAAAATCTTGTAAACACTCAGTATGTTCTCAGGATAAATTCTTTCTCTCCATTTGTCACTCTGTTTCGGGTTGCTTTTTCCTGGTAACACATGATGTGTGTTATGTTGAGTGTCAGATTTATTGCAGTCAGGCTTACTATCTGGGACAAGATGATGGTAAGTACAGCAACTGAGCACCCAAAACTGGAGGGCAGCTGGTACAGATTTCCAGGGCAGGTTGTGCCTCCCTGGACATGTCATCTCCTTGGGAGCCTACCTTCTATAGTGCTGGCCTCTTCCTCTGCAATGTTAGTGGGAAGCTGTGCCTGCTTCTACAGCAGAGTCTTGGCTTCAAAGTCTCTGCTTTGTGCTGGGGCTACTTCAGAGGCACTCAGGTCTTTGCTGGACACTTGCTTGTTTGAGAGCTGTAGTATCAACAAATGTTGGAAACTTGGGGCAGCTTTTAGAAACAGAGGAAGGCAGAAGGTAAGGCAACAGGCTTGCAGAAAGACATGACCTTAGCTGAAAGAGATACTGAGGAGGTTCAGGGTTGAGTTTGGACTCAGTTGTTTTTCACAGCTTTGTCTTGCAAGTGTGCTGTTTGCTTGACTCTTTAGGGCTCTTAACTTCTGTCAGGAACATAGGAAACATCCTTCTTGGTCACTGTAAGTAAAGAGCTGCTGCCTTTATTTGTTCTCTAGTTGGGGTGGTCACTGTGGGTTAAGGTGTGTTTGAGTAACATGTGTGAGACATGGCATGGGTAGTCTCAGCTTTTTTCATTTCAGCTGACATTCATGAGATCATGTTAGTCAGAAAACTATTCTTTAAACTAGCAGTGTCTTGTTTTCTCATTCTTCCTGTTCCCTTTACACTCTCTCCCAAGAAAGCCATCCTTTTCTCCTTACTGTTGTGAAATGGTGCCTTCTGGGCAGCCCACACACAGGCATTACCAGTGAGAACTACACTTCCCTGTCCCTTTGGCTTAGTGTGGTAATTGGATTAATTTAATCTCCTTTTGTCGTCATTCCTTTTTACTGTATCCCAATTCTCTTGGGAACAGATTTGAAAGATAGGCAGGGATCAGGGGCTGCCAGCATGTGCAGAGTGAACCAGGCAGGGGAATGAGGAGTGACAGGGAAATGATACACCTTCTAAGGGAAAGGAGCTAGAGATGAAAATGAGGGGAAAATGCAGATTGAAAATGGGCCATGCTTTCTTACTTGCAGAACATGGTAGTGTAGGTAGAGCTTGGAGGAAGGGAGACTATGCATCCTCATGGAGATGGAGTCCAGAGAGAGATGCAGCAAACCCAGATGATTAATGCATCAAGAACTGACCAAAATCCCAGGGCTCCAGATCTGTCCTGAAAACGCTAAGAGTGAGGAAGGGACATCAAGTCTGTATTTGGAGACATTTGTCTGTGGCATGCTTTTAGCTTCATTGCAGGGCTTGATTAATCGATCTGCTGGAACTACTCCACACTTCAGTACAGTCAAAATTCTATTTTCTGAGCCACAGTTAATTGAAGCTCTCATTTACCTGAAGGATGAATATCTCCTCAGAGCTATGACTTCAGCACACAAGCACTACTAAGACTTTACTGCATAAATCTTTAAACACTGATGAACTAATGTCTTGGGACCAAATCCAGCACCGGTGTTCTGTAAATCTTTACCTCTAATGGTTTGTGTGATATTTATATGAAAATGCTGAAGGCAGATTTGCAGCACCTTCATTGAATGTTGTCCATGGTTGCAAAGGCATGGTAATTTGGTGTTTACTCACAGGGAAAATGCAAAATAGAGAGGAAGAATTACATTTAAAAAGATATTGCCCCAAAATGCATATCAGTTTACACTGACACTTCCTTGTGTCTATGCTAGTCTTTGTTAAAGCAGAAAAGCAGATACACATCTGATTCTCCCAGTCTTAAGGAAGAACACAGTATAGCTACAGTAATTTAAAAAGGTGTGAAGAACAGTTGCTTTTACATAAGTACTATTTGGGTAAGAAGGGTGTGAGGAAGGAGAATATCATAACATGTAGAGTTTACAGTAAGGGAGTGGCAGGTGCCTTCTGCTTCTCACTGTCCTGTTGTTAGGAGGGACTGAAATACCCAACTACATATGTGCCTCTTCTCTCTGAGATGTAACATGGAGTTACAGATGTATCTAAGGTATTTATTAGAAATATGAACATGCATGTTATAAAACTAAGTATTAGTAAATACTTTTTATATGAATTTGTGAAATAACACTGTGCCCTAATTTTTTAATTGGCAGAAACCACCAGGCACTACAAATAAGGAACTTCCTGCAGTAGTTCAAGTTCATCTGCGGTGAATCAAGTTGCTGACAGAATTTATAGCCTCAAGTCATCACTAAGCAGGGGTGTTGTCTCATGAAGGTTTTTTGTTTGTGTTTTTCTTTTATTTGTGCTTCAGAGTTGGTTCAGAGTATCTTGACAAGATCTTATGACCTTCTAGAGGCTATGATTCTAAATAGTTCTGCTGGATTAGAGGGAATAGAGACAATCTGAGAGACTATTTGAGCACAGTTTAACTTGGTAGCAAGGAAGCAGGCACAAAGCCACTGCAGAGGAGAGCTTTGGAAAAAACAAACCAGGCAGTGCAATCACTTGCCTCTTGCCCGTCCGGGCTGTGTCACCTGTAAAGCTGGATGTGTCCATGGAAGTGCTCATCTTGAAGGGTCTTGCATGTGAAACAGGGTAGCCTGGGATTGATGACCTTTCTCTGTCTTTGGCCTTGTGCATCAGGTTTATATGTGTCTTACCTCAACCTAGAGGGTGATTAATATTAATTTCAGAGTTGATATTATAAATATAGAAGTATTGCCTTTGTGTTGTTACAATACTGTTTTCTTGCAGCCCTAAGTCAGAGTCCTGCCCAGATCCTCTAAACCAGGTTTTGATAAGGGAGGCATAGTCATTCATACACTTCCTCCTGCTGGGCCTGTGTTTGTTTGCTGTAGGTGGAGGGGCTCCTGGCCCCTGTGTTACCAGCAGTGTCATTTGAACAGACAGGATGGTCAGGGAAAGGACTGCATTCTCCTCCAAGGACCATGTGTTGTTTCCTTAGACGTGACTTCTTTCTTCTGTCAGCAAGCTGGAAAAGAAGGTCCTACTGGAAAAGGGAAGATTTCTGTGGTGTCTTGGCTCAGACTTCCTGACATTGCATTGGAGGAACTAGTTCTACTTTAGCTTCTTCAAATACAATTTGAATCATAGAATGGTTTGGGTTGGAAGGGACTTCTGGAGGTCATCTAGTCCAAACCCCCTGCAGTGGGCAGGGACATCCCCAACTAGAGCAGGTTGCCCAGAGCCCTGGCAAGCCTCACCTTGAATGCCTCCAGGGATGGGAACTCAACCACCTTCCTGAGCAACCTGTTCCAGTGTTCCACCACCTTTGTGGTGAGGAACTTCTTTCTAATGTCCAGTTTAAATCTACTCCTCTCCAATTTGCTGATGATAGAAAGCATTTTCATAGCTTTGAATTTAGAAACTCCCCTGTGAGCAGCCTCAGTACAAGCATTGCCATCTATATGCAGTCTCCATGACTTGTTTGCTCTCTACTGAGACAGTTCTGTAGATGGCAGCTGTGTTTCTGGTTTTTAGGAAGCCACTGCCCATCCCACTGTAACTACCTCAGTGACTAATGTCATTTGTTTTCCTCAGCAGACTGAACATCTATTGTACATTAAGAGCTTTTTGGGCTGTATTGCTGTCACTCCATTAAAAGTCTTGCATCACCAAGTTCAATTATCTTCTCGAGGTTTTTCACAAATCTTTGTCTCTTACTGAATCCTGTCTTGGCTTTCTGTTTGGATGCTTCTCCCACTAATGTCCCACAGCTGCTTTTCAGCTTGATCCTTTTATCAAGAATTGCTGCCCAGTAAAACAACACTCTTCTCCTTTATTTCTCTCTTGAGACCCTCTTTTGCTGTGCTGCCTACCAGGCACCAACCAGTTTGATATGGCTGGGAAATAAGATGCTTGGGAATAGCTACCTGTTTTAATTGTTTTGTAAATGCTCAAGCAACTTGTAACCATTACGTTATACAGTCCCCAACTTGTGCAGTGATGTGCTGTAGCTTGTTGTGGTCTCCCTAGGTATCCTTCATTCCCTTCTATGTCTTGCTGTGTGCTTTTTGTTCTGTTTTGAATGAAATATTTTACAGGAGAAGCTATGATTTATGCATTTGCTTAGTGCCTAGCACAATAGAACCAGCTTATGTTTGGGCTACTAGTTTGGCATCTGCCCTGTCTTGGAATGAATGCTCTTACTAAGCAGGCAGCCTGTGAGGATACTTTCAAGCATATCATAAGAAGTAAGTTCTTATCAAGGTTGGGCTGAGTGGACACATGACAGAAGGCAAATACTGGGATAGTGTCAGCACATTGATGCTTGTCTTCATGCAGTTCTCATGAAAGGCTCAGGTTTCAAAAGAAGTCAACAGTGGTCTTTGTAATGGGTTAACTTGTATTGTCCCAGACTGGTCTAGATTCAGTTATTAGAATTCTAGTGTAGTGATTAGATATTTTGCAAAGTGTAAAAAAGAAATAGAGAATAAACAGATAATTATCAAGTATATGATACAGAACCAGGAAAGAGAAATCTTCATTGCACAGGGGAAATACTGTGGGGTAGAACAGGACTTGGCTTGTAGGATATGTCTCGGGGAGTCTTTGGCTTTGGTGTGCAAGTGTAAGGCAATAGAAATAATTGGTATGGTGATCCTTCAAGTAAGAAGGGAGAGACTGAAAGGGAAGGAGCTTCTGTGCGTTTGATCCAACTTTGTGAAGAGATTTTCAAAATTACAAGGAAAACCTAACAGATAGTACTGCATGCTGTGAATGCTCCCAGCTAACAGTTCAAATACGTTTCATGTAAAGCTGTAATGGAAGTGCAAGGGCTAAGGACCACAAGTGGAAAAGATTAGAAAAACTTATTGAAAAGAGAGGTTTTTCTCCATACAATGCCTTGGTAGCTTAGTAAAAACTTCACAATAATTTTTTTTCCCCAGAGAATAACATTCTGTATTTCCTCAGTGTCCTACCTAGCAATTGGTATGACTTCTAAGGCTTCTGCATCTTTTGATGTATCTCCTCAGATACAAAAGAACTTCTCCCTTCCTGCTGCAGCCATATATCCCCATTCTGACAAAAGATACCTACAGACCATTTTCTTCTTATTACTTTCTCTGACTGCTGTACCTCTAACTTCATATGTTCTTGAAATCATATGAGAATGGAGGAATGATACAAGAATTCAAACTCCTAAGCTTATCAGCTGCGTTGGCAAACTAACCAAGTAACATTACATTGATAAACTCTAATTGAATCAGACAGAAAGTTTGTGGTGCCCTTACACATCAGCTTCTTGTACACTGTGTGGAGATACCCACCTGCATATTTCTTGTGTGCCAACTCCACTGCTGTCTTGCAGGGTCTCTTGGGACTGACCTCTTAGGAGACACAAGGAAATTTCTGCCGACTCTTTAGTCTTTCACCCACGAGCTCACAATGTGCTGTTGATCCAGATCTGTAGCATCTGATGATAGTTCACTGTCTTGTGTAAAATGGATTGTGCCAGTAGGAAGTTGGGCTTTGTTCAAGCACCCACATCATATGAACAGCCAAGATTTTGGTTGTTTGGGTGTCCATTTAAGAGAGTGAACAGGTCATGAATATAGCTCTGTCCTTTCCACTTTCAGAATTTCTCTATGAATATTTTGCATATCTTCTCTTATGTTCATGATTACAGTTCCTTTTTCCCTACAAATGTTTATCACCTGTCAGAACTTCAGTCACACTGAATGGTAATACTTTGTTCAGAGAGGCACTATGTTTACAGGGCAGGGTAGGAACAGTCTCTTTCTAGATGGCAGTGGAATGATGTAAGGTTAGTGTGGTCATTTCCTAGCACCTTGTGCTACAGAGCTGCCAAGTGCAGAGCAAAGAAGTTAAATAGTGCCTGATGAAGAGTCAAGAGAAACCCAGCTTGAAAGAGTAAGTTTCTAAGAATGAAAGAGGTCAAGTTCACCCTGTGGTGTAAATCTGTAAGGCTTCAGTAAAATTATGCTTAAAATCAGCTTGAGCCAGTGACTAGCATGGCAGAACAATACTTAGGACCTTGTAAATAAAAACTAATTGTGCTGAAACAGTTCCGATAAGCAAATTGTGCCCTTTCAACACCTCTTCACCAAGTTTCCTCCTGTTGAGACAATTCGAGTTTGTTCTCAGTTTGTATTTATCATGGCTAACCACTTCTCTGTATGCTCAGCTGTTCCTTTTTATTCTCACCCTTTGTGATTTACTGTCCTGAAGCTAAATCTGAATGTATTTCAATGGCTCTCTTGTGCTTTTTGACTTGATATCAATCAGTCTGACACCACAGGAAAATTATTTTCCAAATCATAGCCATACAATGCATGAGTTTCCGTAACAGAAGAAATAACAGTTCAGCTGAATAACGGGTGCAAGGTGTGACATCTGAAAGTATGAAACCTCTGAAATTTTCTCTTCCAATTCTCTTTCTGTAGCTTCCATCAAAGCTCAGTCTTTCACTATGGTAAACATTTAGAGTGTAGAGACTGTAGGTGACAGCTGGAAGGGCCCATTTCAATGTTGTGTTTGTCTAATCTATTCCATATTAGAATCAGAAAAGTAGGGGACGGTGCTGTTTCCTGAAAAGAGCAAAAAGCTGATGTGTGCTCCTTGTTTTTCTACTGACTTGCAACCATTAAGTTCTTTGGCAGCCTCAGCCCTGGCAAACCCCTTGTACCTGTCAACTCCCTCCTTATCAGTAGTCCAATACCAGCTGCATCCCACTTCTAAGGCAGAGTGATATATATTGTCTGGGTCCATTCTGAGACTTGGAGCCTGGTAAGGTGCCTCTTTTCCCCAGGACTTAAACTTTGCTGTGGTAAAAATGAGACAATTTAAAAATCACTTCTTTCTCAGATTTGTTCTTTGTGGATGTGATGAGTTTGTATGTGTTGCCATCTCAAGGGTAAGGACTTGTGGCATCCTCATTGACTCCTCTCTCTTTCTCTCTCTCTCTTCTTTCCAGAGTGTCTGCTGGGGTGTGTGCAGAAGAATGGCTGCGGCAGAACCTCTGACTGCTTTCTCCCGATGGTACCTCTATGCCATTCACGGCTATTTCTGTGAGGTGATGTTCACAGCTGCCTGGGAGTTTGTGGTCAACTTCAACTGGAAGTTCCCAGGTGTTACCAGTGTGTGGGCACTCTTCATCTATGGCACCTCCATCCTCATTGTGGAGAAGATGTATCTATATCTCAAAGACAAGTGTAACATTTTACTGCGCTGCTTCATTTACACACTTTGGACATACCTCTGGGAGTTCACCACTGGCCTCATCCTACGCCAGTTCAATGCCTGCCCATGGGACTATTCCCAATTTGATTTTGACTTCATGGGCCTGATCACCCTGGAGTATGCCATCCCATGGTTTTGTGCTTCTTTCATCATGGAGCAGCTGGTGATCAGAAACACCCTGCGCTTACGCTTTGATGAGACTGCCGAGCCAGGGGCCCCCACCATCCCCGTTGCCTTGGCCAATGGCCATGTGAAGACCGATTGAGCAGTGACTCAGAACCTCACTTAGCAATCTGAGAGAGCCCAGACCTCTACCATGGACTGTCAGCTCTGGCTCTGAGGTACTGCACCTTGCTGTATGATAAGATTCATAAACCCCATTTTTCTAATGGGGATGTGCATGGGATATACCAGAAAAAAATGGAACCAATAGATTTTCTATGGATTTTACTCTTTGGGCTCTAAGGACCAATATCAAGTTACTTGTTAGTTAGGTCATTTCTGATTTTAACTTATTACAGATGAAAGCAGTCCTTTTGCTTACACTTTTATGTGGAGAAAGAAGATAAAGAAATGCAATGGTGGAAATGCATCCAAAAAGAAAAAATCCTAATCAGCAGATGGGCATGGACTCGCCAGCTAAGTTAATGATTGGCTTACTCCATTAGGCAATATTCAGGTGCTTGCTTGCAACCAATACCTCCCGTGGGACCTGAGATGCTGCAGGAACAAGGAAAATCCATCTGCTGTTGAGAAGAACCTAAGACTGGCAGTCTGCTGGGGAGGTAGATGGTGTTCCTCTTGTGAGGTCCCATTGGCCTCTCCCCAGGTTCTTTTGTTGCGCCACAAAATAACCTGGTGCTGGACATCTTGCTGAATTTATACAGATCTTGTACTTTTTGAAATCTCAGTCCTGATACTCACTAGAATTTTTTTCTTTTCTTCTTTTTGTTGTTTTGTTTTTGATATAGGCCTTATTTGCCAAGTGAATTTAACCATAACCTGTGCAATCTGAATCTTGGCAAGAGGCACAAGAAATAGCATAAGTCTTCCCATCTCCTGTGTCCCCTCAAAGCAGACTTTACCTGGAGGATCTGCTGCAGATTCCAGCTCCCATCTCAGCCATGCAAACCTTGTAGAGACTGTACAGACCACAAGAGTTTTCTGCCTTCCTTCCAAGGGATTCCTCTGTTTCTGGTGATGTCGGTGATTTAGTCTGGCTGCAATCCACTGTATTTGAAAGTCAGAACCTTCATGTGTCTAATGTGATATCCAGGATTTGGTCCTCTGGCACTGACTCTTACCTTCCTTCAGCACTGGCAGGTCTTTGTTCAGCTCTGCCCAGTGTTCTCCTCAGTTTATCAAGAGGATTTGCTTTTTCTTCCCCAATTCTTCTTTAAATAACTACAACCATACTGTCATGAAAATAACTCGAGGCAGCAAGAGATATGGCATGCTGCCTGATACATTATTTTTAAAAAACAAAAGGTGTTCTGCCTCAGTGAGGCTTCAAGTTCAGGTGTGAGAGCAGCAGTAGAGAGGTGGAGTGTGAGGGAGTGCTGTGGCTCCATTGTAGAACCACCTGCACCAGGGACAGTCTGAAATTTAACCTATTGAGGACATTTGAGGAGTACAGTAAAAGTTGCAGTGCAGGGGAAGTGCTTAATAGTGGCAGCCACAGGTTCATAATTTGCTCTGGCAAGCCTTGACTTTTGAAGTTAGCAGCAAACACGGAGCTTGCAGCTGTCAGATGTATCTCAATCCTAACTGGTTTATGCAGAAGATTTTCTGTAGTTGCCCTGTAGAGTCAGATTAATTTTAGGTGTTCTTCCACCATAATCAAAAGAGCTGCACCAGGGATCAATTTGGCTTAAAATGCAGAAGTGTGGTGGGTTCCTACTCTTGTAACAGAAACGGCCAGGCTATTTCTGTGTAGGTCTCCTGTCTCTAGTAGGGAGTGCTCAGCTGTGAACCTGCTCCTTGCTCTGAGGCATCCATTCCTGAGGGGAAAAGCACTCTTGGCTCTGTGAGAGGAACTGTTTGTTGGTTCTGCACTTATGAAGGCAGTGTTAATCCTTTTTTCTATTACACAGAGTGCAATTATTTTATTCCTCCTCTTCCCCTTCTCACATGACATCCATTGCTGGCAATGGACACGTGAAAACACTGGCAACGAGAAGTTAATTGAATCTGCCCTGGAGTGTGTGGTGTCTCCTGAAGCACCCAGAATACTTAGGTGGGTATTTAGAGTTTCCTTTTATAGTTTGTTAAATTAAAAGAGAAAGAACACTTGACCAGATTTTCTTTCATGCTGTGATGCCAGTATTATGAAGACAGAGGAACAGTATGTAGTTTATCAGCCTTGATGGACTCAGACATGTAGACCCAGGCAAAATAGTCACTTAGTTTACATGTGGAAAAAAAAAAAAAGACATGAGATTTGTATGTGGAATAATGTAGATGAACTCTACTGGACCAGAACAAAAATTGCAAGGTGCAGGTGAGAGCTGGGATCTACCCAGTTTGGCCATGGTTTTGTCAGGGTCACTAAACGCAGTGTCTAAAGCTGGCTTGTCCTCTCACAGCATAGCTTAAATGTGGTGTCATGCTGCCTCCTACATCATCTCTACATCATCTGGGACCCTCAGCTTCATAGAAACATCCTCGGGATTCCTGTTTTTCTCTTAGCTGTTACAAAACTCTTTAAAAAGGTTAAAAGGAATTAGCAACATGGCTGGGACAGGAGAAGGAGGCAAAGTGGCTGTCCACAGAGCTAACCTCTGCACAGTAAACATTTAGTCCCACAGAGTGATACAGTTTTTGTTCAGTGATGTAATATTTAGATGCTCAAACTACAGAGAGGTTTTCCAGCAGCATCTAGTACCTTATTCCATTGTCCTTGTTGCCTGTGACATTGTAACAGCTATTGTAGTCTGCTTTTCACTGATGTCTGACGTGTACCACCCAGCTATTGCATCCTCATAGAGTGGCAATTTACACCCAGAAGTGCACTTTACTTGCAGCTTGCACACCAGAAACAGAAAGAGACCCAGCAAATTCTTAAATCAATTAAAATATTTATACGTATTACCACATACCTAATGCAACACAATTAGCCAGACTTCTCTTTTCTGAGCAACATGGCTGCAGTCAGAGCTTTGTCTTTTCAGCTAAGTCTCCCTTTTTCATAGATGTGACGCTATAACATCTTACAGAAGTGCCCAGAGCACATTATCGGAGTCTCAGTGGCAGCTCAGTGAGAGCTTGGGAGCTGGACTGAAGTTGTAGAGACATTTACATTAAGAAGAAAAAAACGCACAAGGCCTAACATTTGTTTGTATGTGTATCTTCCTCAGTAGATTAAAGTTGCCTGTTTTGAGTTCACCAGCAATAAAAAAACCTTGTGATTTATCTACCTTGTCCTAACTGCAGCAAGGAGAGAGTGGCCCCTGCTTTTCTTTTCCAGGTGCTGGTGGGTGGTGGGATATGGGCTCCAATTACCCCAAGATTCCAATTTTGGATCCCTCTTCTTGCTTATCTCTTGTACGATCCACCCTAGAGGATCTCAGAGTACATGATAAAACACAGAGCCTTGTGTCCTGCACACAAGAGGCAGTTCAAGCATTCCTGTCATGTCCATACTGTAAAGATACTGTGAGAGAGAAATGGTTGATTTACAGCAAGACCAGACTCTGTTTTGGTCTTTGGTGGTATAATTGAGATAAATGTGTACATATGTGCCAGGTACTATTGTGCCTCTGGTCTGAGTACATTTTGTAATTAAAGCAGAATAACCAATCAACACTTTGCTTGACTAGTCCTGTGACTATGGGGTGGGAGGTAAAAAAAGACTGCAGAGCTTTAACTGCTTTGAGAATTAGGAAGCAGGTGACTGAGGTCCTCCTGAGCTCAGTAGAATTGCTCTGCTGCTAACTGGTTTTCTGAAACCCGCACAGAAAGAAAGGGGATTTCTTCCCTCACGGGAACTTCTGCCCATTCTGTACTATGAATAAAACATGAGCCACCACTAAAATGTGAACTGAAACCAAATGTTTTCTATTTTAGTTTATCCTGAGCTCTGAATACATGCAATGTGCCCTGTATTCAAAGGGAAGGCCTGCAGACCTTGCTTCAGTTCTGTCTGCAAAGTGCAGCTTAACTACCTGGCGAGACTACTGTCTTGCCATTTCTTCCTGCACCTACCTGCAGCTACCAAATCCCTTGGCCATCCATCCCCTGTTGTAGAAAGAAATCTCTCTTCTGGTGCAGCCTCTGATAAAACAGCAACTGCTCTCACCATGCGTCCCCTCACCCAGCTGCTTTGGCTGAGTAGGGTCACCAAGCTGGTGAGACCTCAAGAGCATTGTCCTTGTTTGGCAAATGGTCTCCACTTGCACTTTTCTTCTCTTCCTCCTTTTGGAGTGTGCTGAGCCAGCCCCTAGGGGAGGGACCTGCCCTTCCTTCCACTTCCCACTCCAGGGAATGGAACAAGCTTTGCTGCTGCCCAAGGCCCTTGGTACCACTCAAGGTTTTAAGCTAACAGAGGGTCAGTCCCACTTGGGCAGAGGAACTTTGATTTTAATTGCTATAAGGCTCTGAGCTTCAGGCTCATTACTAGCAAGTTATCCACAGGCATGACAGGGAATTTGTACCACATGGGATAGCTTATTTCATCCAGGATAGCAAGGGTTTGCTCCATTGAGGGTTTGGCCACTTTGTTCACTGGTTTGTAAACAAGAGGGCAATTACAGAAGCAGGTCATGCCCCCAGTACCTGCTCTGCTTTTGGCCCCTGGACAGCTAGCACAGATGCCAAAGGTAAAAGTGCTGTTCTGAGAGAAGTCTAGGGAGCAGCTGGGGATGCAGTGGTTAGTTTATGTCCAAAGGCACCACTTCTTCAAATGGAAAACTGCTGTTTCCCACAGAGATCTTTACAACCTGCAGCAATGCAGAAGTTATCCACTTGCCCTGAGGTGTATGTTTGCCTGAACTTACTCTGGAGTAAAATCTCTACTCTGCTTTTTCTCTAGGAGATTCCCAGCTTAGATCTTTGTGGAAAAATACATCACCTAGAGATATGCAAGCTAGTGCTCATTAAGCCAGTATAGGTACTAAAAGCCATACAGCACTGTGCTCCATCCTGCTAAGCTAGTCATGCTGAGAAGCAGAATACATTGGCTCCCAGAACACTGGGCATCTGAATTAGTACAAATGCCTACTCAGGAACGCATTTTGCCTTATAAAATGTACTCTTACTTCCTTGGGTTCCAGTAGAAATGTTTGTCAAGCTTATGAGGGAGAAAGATTGACATCCTATATAAGCTTTATCATTGCTTATGATCTTATTTGAGAACATCATGTATAAAGTTTCAGCTACTTAATTGAGACCCTAGAGGCCAGAGGTGGAATGTTACTTGTCAGTCTTGGAGCAGGTCACTAGCCTCACACAGCTGCAGACTGCATTATGTATGCTGTGCAGCTCCAGTGTGCATCCATGAGCTTCCACCATATGGATGAGTAGAGGGGGTGATACGAGCACTGCTGGTAATGGTGGCAGAGCAAGGACTGGTGGTGACATCTACATTCCTGAATCTTCAAGAGCTGGGCAGGTTGGAAGCAGCTCTTCAATGTTCTCTGTATTTCAGGCTTTTTAGAGATCTAAAGCAAAATGGTAGGTTTTCTATTCTAAGAGAAACAGACCACTTCCTTGACTCCTTACTCTAGATTCTGGATGGCTTGCTCCTTTTGTAGCCACTGGATTTTGTGATGTGAATGGCCTTCATTAGTGTCTCAGAAGACAGTGATTTTTGAATGGTAATCCCAAATGTTTGACGTCAGTTTGTATTTATGCTTTAGTCAATTCAGGAGCTAAAGACCCTTAAGTATCTGGTGATGCTGTATGTTTATACTGTTGTGTGGCATGCTGTCCTGCTTTGATGCTATAATGAAGAAGAAAGAGAAGGAAATACAAGCAATTTGCTCTTTAATAAAAACAAGTAAACACTGTAAATTGAGACAATATTTATTAAATATGTGAGTTGAGATACGCATAGTGCTTGTAGATCTCTTGCCTTTCAAATATGGAACATTTGCCAGTGCAGAATTTCCCGCTCTTTTGTGGTTAATCCCCTTTGCAACGTATCTATATTGCTACTTCAGTATGGTTCTTCACCTAGTATTTTGGGTGTAGTATTTGCCTTTCTTCTTTTTCAGTTTTGACTAAAGAATCTCATAAGTGCTTCACAAAGTAGTGAAATAATTCTCACTTTAGGCCTTCAAGTAGGTCAGGGTTAACTCCAAACAGCACTAATCAGGAGCTGTTTCAGACTTGGGAAAAGGAGTTTTAGCATTTTACCTGTTCACCAAGTTTCCAGATTTGAGAGGTGAGCTAATAAAATTCCAAGAAAGTTGGGTAACTGGGAAAGTGCTACCCAGTTTCCACCATCAGAGGCTGTCCCAAAAAATGGTTTTGCATATCATCACGTTCCTTCTCCTGGCACATGAAGGGACTGCCACAGCTGATATGCAGCATGCTTCTGTCTTGTACAAAATAGGACAGACATCCCTCTGTTCACTACATAATCCCATCTCCATCAGTAGAGTACTTTTGGGTAAATATTGCTAGGGGCAACAAGCCATGTTAGAGGCTAAACTGAGGTGACCATCTGCTCTATCAGCTTGTGTTGTTGCAGTTACTGCAGAGCTTATCTATGTTGCTGTTTCTGATGTCAGACCACTCATCTGATACCACAGCTCTTCCTACTGCTTGCTTCTTCATCTGGTAAGCTGTCCCTTTCTGTGCCTTACCTCCACTGCAAGCCTGTGCTGCAATCATATGTACCCTAGACCTGCTATCTGAACCCCACCTTTGGCAATTCAACACAAATAGGCTGTAGCTGACAAGCTGTAGCTTCCATTAAAGCCTACAACAGCTGGAGTTGCCAGGGCTTTGGAAAGCAGAAAAAACTTTACACACTTGCCTTCAGGCACAAGTGTAACAACAAATTTGCAATTATTGTTCAGTGCCTTTGCTGTAACATCCACACAGTGGTACGTAATAGGCTTTCAAGGCTAAATTCTGCAAAAAGCTTCTCTGGTCAATCTCAAGTTCCATATGTGAAATAATACATAATTTCAACTGATCCTTCATATAAATGTGCATGTATGTAGTAAGTGTGTGTGTTCAGATGCACAAACATAGCTGATGGCCTCCATGCTGCACTGCTGAACACTTCTACTGACAAAGAAGAGCCATCACCTGCTCAGCTGCCAAGACCAGGCTGGACATGCTCACTGCCATTTTCTTGAGCGTATGAGATCCAGAGAAGATACAAAATGAAGTTCCACATATGCATGAAGCAGGTTAAGATCTGAGTTGAGTGCTCTTGACTTGCAAGCTGCGTGTCTGCATGCTTTGCTATGTAGGAAGGCCTCAGTTTGATCTGGCAAGGGGTTAATGACTCTTATTGATGAGCACTCAGCTCAGAGAGGGAGTTAGGCCTGTAATTTTCAAACATATCTTTTTCAAACACATCTTTAACAACAAGGGGAGTTACCACCTTGGGGACCTTCGGATGTCTTTGCTAGGGTTTGTCTTCCCTTTTGTGTGTGCTCTTACTGCTAATGAGAGTGGTGTGTACCCAGCCTGAGTCAGGCCCATCCACTCCTCTTCCTCAGCTGAGGCATCAACAGAAAGTAGTCCCTCCTACCCAGGCTGCCATGTCAATCCTAGGTTTCCTTCTGTTCTTCTGCTGTTCCATCTGTTGGCTACTGGTTCCTATCAGCCATCTCTAATCTCAGTTATATTGCAAATTCTCCAGGCCAGAACTTGTCTTTTCGTTGTAGCGTTGACATGAGCCTGTCCCTGGTAGGATCTGTAAGGGCTATACTATCACAGTAAGCATGAAAAAAAAAATCTCTTGAATTATTTAAGGATAAGAATAAACATCCCAGGTCTGTTCCACTAATAAAACAGCTTGGCCAAAATGTCCACGAGGCACCTCTGTTGCCACTTTCCATCCAGCCTTGTCTCCCAGTGTCATGCAGGAAGGCAAATCCCTGCTGAAGACCCAAGCATACCATCAGTGCCAGAGGAGGTGAGCAAGGGTGGTGGCATATTAGGAGCTTCCTCCCTGGAACTCCTGCATATGGCACATGGATGTCTCCATGAGCCAGATGCTGGCATGCTCCAGCAAAACAGATTTTTAATGTTATTGGACAGTCATCTGGCTCTTCAGTAGAGGCTGGTTGGAGTTAGCATGGTAATTAAATTTTAATTGACAGATGTGATGACAAAGCCCAGCTGCCCTTTGATCTCGCAGTAAAGGCAGCATGGCCCTCAGCAGTGTGCTTATGGTGAAGCTGCGTGATTGCTGAAAGCAGCATGGACATCTCCAGACACCAGCACGGGCTATGATTGTCCTGGCCAGTGGCCTCTGGGCAAGAGCCAGGCATGCACCCAGCGTGATGCTAGTGGTGAAAATGGTGTTGCCACTAAACAGTGGCTGCCTGTGGCTTTACAGTTGCCCACAAAGGCAGCCAGAAGCCTGGCCTTGGCTGGTGCCATGTATGGTCTGTTAAACCCTATTTCTCTGCTTTGTCTTCCATCACCTCAGTCCTGTCCTTCTCTGCCTCACCAGCTGTCTCCTGGTAAGATCTTACTGCATGTTAGGTAGGACTTTGGTGTTCCTATCAACTTCCTAGTTTGGATCTGGTGACTTAATCCTTGCCACTTTGTAACTTTTTCTTGGCCAGGGCTCCACAGGACTGTCATATCCAGCTCTTCATTGTCACCTTCTTGTGGCCTCTTTCCTCTTCCTTCCCAAGAATCCCTGCTTAGCACAGTGATGTCCCCAATCTGAGTGCTGCAATTCAGTTACACAGCTTTTACTGCCATCTCCTCCTCATGTCTCACACCTCTGCCTCTCTCCTAGCCTTGCCACCATCTCTACACCTGCATTTTTCTCAGCTCTTCTGACATCTATTCCCAAATGAGTTACAAGCAACTCAAAACACTCATAGCCAGAACAGACTTCTGCTCCCGTTTTGCCCCTCCCATTCCCTGCTCTCATCCTTTCTCCCTGGCAGACACATCACAAATGGGGGAGCCAGAGACATCTTTGATTTTCTTTTCTGCTCTTCCTTATTTGCCTGGTGCCTGTGTCTTACCACCTTGTCCCCATCCCCTGAGGCCTCTCTGCAAGGCTGGTGCTGTTGTTCCATATGCCTGTTTCCCGTTACTCATCCTGTACACAAGATGTTTTCTTCGACTGACCTGCTAGAACATACTCTTCTCCCCCTGCCAGTCTGTCTCGCCAGCCCTACAAACCCCAGCAAATTAAATCATCTGCGTATCTATTTCACGTATTTATGAGAGAGATACTAATCCCTGCATAGTGAAAGGGTCATATGTACGGAAGGGGAAATGAGGACACCAGCATTAAAAGGAGAAGTGGGGCAAAGGGAGACTGAGAGCAGCGGCAGGGCAGATGTCAAGGAGGCAAGTTTACAGTGTTGAAAAACAATGCAGAAAACTGAAACACCAGCAGATCGCAGTTTCATTGGCAAGCCACAGCTACGCTCTTTCCTTCCTAGTTCTGAATTTAAGCTCTTGCTTTTTCCTACTTCCTGCACCTGTGTCTTCAAAGCAGATACCGAGTCCTCCAACTGGCTCAAAAAATGTATAAATAAATTTTAAAAAAACCAGACATCCCTTTTCTCTGTACTTTCTGTGATACCAGACACCTCTCCTTCTCTTTCACCCCAGCGGGAAAGCTGATCTGTCAGACTGATCCCTTGTGAAGGCAGCCCTCCCAGGCCTCCTCACCCGATGCTGGGGCTGAGCCTCTGACCCTGTGCGAACAGGAAAGCTCTTTCCAGCTTCCCCAGTACAGCTCACAGCCTGTGAGGTCCCAGCGGGCAAAGGATTTGCATGTGATGCCATCACAGTGACCTCCCGAAACTCTGCTCCATTTCCCATCTGTTGTGTGCTGTTACTTTCCCAGGGCCCAAAAGCAGGTGAAAAGTCTGTTGGATGCTACAAAAAACCCTCAGACTACAGCCATGGCAAAATACCCCTCCTTGAAGCAATAAAGAGAGATCCTTTTGTGTGGAAGATCTCCTTTCAGATTGGGTTGGGTTTTTTTATTGCCCTATAAAGGAATCTGCAGTGGGTGAGTTGGAGATTTGACAGTTGTATCTCAGTTGTATTTTAACACAATGCAGATCACAGATACTTCAAGAAGATTATGTTTCTTCATGTACATTGGGTCTCCAGGGAAATTACAGTTTCAGGGTTAAGGGCTTTAGGGACAGGCTCTATGGCTCTGCAGGAGGATTTCTCTGTTTCCAGCAAAAAATGTCTCTAAAGCACAGGGCGTTCTGCCAGGCCTTCTACAGGGAATCAGCAGGAAATGCTGGTCCCAAGAGAGATATTACCTACAGCTCTATCAGGGATAGCTTTTATTATAATTATAGCAGTTGATCAAATAGCCCTCAGTGCTGCAAGACCTTGCAGCCTGACTATGGGGGCTGAGTCTGAGCTGAGGAGCAGAGCTTACTCGTTGGGCTGTAGAAAGGTTATTTGTGTGGAGTAGAACTGTCTGCCTCTGTAAAAGCAGGCAGAAATGGGCACTTTGAGACAGTATGGTGGTTTTGAAATGCAGATATCTTGGCCAAGGCAATCATCAGCTGGCCAGCACAGAAGACCTTGTGAGGGGCAGAATCATCCAAAGATGCCACAAAGCCCTCATGGGGTCCCTGCTGTACACACTGACATGCTAGAGGGGATCTAATTTTTAATGAGGCTTTGCAAAGAATCTGCCTCATCCTACTCCCAATCCTGCACAACCATTAATTTATTTGTTTTGTATAGTGAAGGATTAAGACTGAGCAAGCCCAGCTAGAATGGGAATTTCTAATTCCGCAAGACTTAGGAATCCAAACCTTGACATGAGCCCATCTAGAATCCCATCCTGAGAATATCAGTAACTATTAGTAAAATTCAAGTACTGACACAGGCACTCCAGAGTACCAGCTCACAGCCACAGTGCTCAGGAGCCATTGGAGCCTCTTCCCCCACCAGCCTGGACAAATGCAGGTAGGTGGTTCACCTCTAGGCTCCAGCAGGGAGTGAAGTTAGACTATCCCAACAGTGAGTGCTTGTGCAGCCCAGCTGCTTGCAAGGGAGACACATACACCAGCATAGACTTGGCCCTCCCACACCAGTTCCTGAAAGAAAGGAAAAGCTAATGTCCATGGCTAGGACTAATTTATTTCTTGTTCTGTGTCTTTTGCAGTGACTCACAGCTCTCTGGGTCAGTGAAAAATGCTACTAAATTACAACAGGAATGTTTTATGCTCACTGGATGCTGGAATAAGGTGACAGCACTGGATGAGAACAAGGGGAACAGAATCATAGAATCATAGAATGGCCAGGTTGGAAGGGACCCTAAAGATCATCTAGTTCCAACCTCCCCACACTAAGCAGGGATGCCAATCACTAGACCAGGTCACCCAGGGCTGCATCCANGGTCCTTGCTTTTTACTAAATCTTACCTCAGACGAAGCTGCTTTGAATTTCCATGAAAGTTTTCCTAAGAAAGGAGCAAATATTAACCAACAGAACCAGGATTTGCCTCAAGTGCTGAAATCTGCACAAAACAAAGGAGCTGGTTTTAGCATGTGCCCTCCAAAGCCTGCAGAGCCATGTGGGGCATCGGTTTGCCCTTCAAACATGAACTGCCCCACCACATTCCCCCCACTCTCTTGCACTGAGTTTAATGGTGCCAGAAACAGTAAATGTCAGGAGGTGTTTTTGCAGTGGAATGTAGAAAATATGGTTAGATAAAGCAGTGATCACAAAAGAGACAGCATATATATTAAAGAGCCCTTAAAAAGAGTCCCGATTTCTCTCTTTACCCTGCAAACAGCTGCTGTGTCCCTATAGTCCTCTTGTAGGGGAGTAAATTTAGCAATGAAATGAGTATGGTTCAGGATGCCTGTCAGAATGTGCTTTCCTGGCACATATCCCACCTCCTTGCTAGGGATCAGCAGTGCTGCAGTAGCCAGCCTTGGGACCAGGGGATCAGGACATCCCAGTGACATCTGCTTGAGAAACAAGGGTTCTGTGGTAATTCTCTGAGCTCCCCCAGTCAGCAAAACAGATAGAAATACTATGTTTGGCCATAATGTTTGGATCTAGATCTAACCTTTTTCAGGCTTGGGAATAAATTAATTTCTGAGGGATATGCCTGGAGCACAGTTATTCAGAAAAAAATGTGATAATAGATTTTATTTTACTTAAGTCATCAGGCCTTCCTGCCTTGATGCATATGAACAATGTCTTGCTTTTCTTGGATTCCCTCAATATCCTCAGTTTTGTGGTTGAAGTGGCAGTAATTTCCTTTTTTCTTCACGTTTTGAACAGGCAGAAAGAGGAATGGAGGCACTGGTGAGCAGGGGAAGTTAGCAGTGGGGAGGAGAGATTGCAGGAATTCATGCCCATTCCAACCTATTTTTTCCCCATTTCTTTTAAATATGCAGTTCTGATGTTTTGTGTGACTTCGTTTGTTCACAGTCTGCATGAGAAGAGCCAATGTGTTACTTGAGGCATTTTAGGCAGATATAAAGGAAAGCTATCCAGTTAAGAGCAGCAGCTAACCCACAACAAAGCTTAATCTCCAGCCAAAAGCTTAATCCAACAGAAACCAAACATCTGCCCTTCTCGGACACTCTGGGATGGAGACAGAGGTTTTGGCTTCTGGGGTGGCTCCAGAATTGTTCATCATCTTCTGACTCCTCCCAGACAGCAAAGCAGGGCATGTGCACTCGCTGTACTTTAGCTAAGAGACTGCAGCATGGGGTGGCAGATGCCAGGCCCTCAGAATTACAGCTACAAAACCTTAGACCAAACCATACATAGATCTGATACAAATAACAGTCTCCCTCCCTTGCCCTCTAAAGCCTTCTGCTATTTCTGGCCTTTCTCTCCCAGTGTCTCTTTTCATACACAGCAGACTGAGACCATTATCCCTGGAATAAGAAAGTGCATGCTGCTTTTTTTTTTTTTCACTGTATCTCATTCTTGACCTCTGCTCCTTTTTTACTATTCTAGTCCTGTTTTATAATAGGAAATTCAAAGCCAAAAGATTTTCTTTACATCTGACATTCATTCATCCTCCCAGCTTCTTATTTTCCCTATCAGATTAAAGGCAGAGAGAAAGAAACAGCCCAAACTGTATGTTCATTGTCCATATTTTTTAGTGCCCCAAAATCTGGTTCTGTTCTTAGTCTTGCTTTGCATAACTTTATTCATTTCACTGACCTTATTCTGGATCCTCAACAATTTAAGAAGGAAGTTGGATTATATATTTAAAGTGTATTTATTCTAATCATAACATTGAGAGCTAAGACAAACAAGTCTCATGCTCATCTGCCCATTTCCCAGCCCTGATGACTTGTCTACATTCCTGATCTTATCATTCAAGCCCAGATATTTGGAAAGTGATTTAGAGTGACTCAAGTTTTACCAGTTTATCTGATTTTCTTCAGATGGCTCCAGTTAAAAGTATGGCAGCTGTACACCCCTAGGGCTGAAAGTATTTCAAGTTGGAAACCCTAAAATCAAGCCAGGTCAATCAAAAGCTTTTAAAAATTATTTGGTCTTTGTATGTGCATTGGTGAGTCCCCAATGAGAGGTAATGGAAACACATAGCTCCCAGTGGAAGCTGAATGAGAGCCAGTTGAATTAAACATTTGGTACCATAAGGCTGTTGAGTCACACAGCCCAGGATACACCTGTCCCTGCTGATGCCATGACATCACCTTTGATCACAGAATCATAGAACAGTTACAGCTGGAAGAGACCTTGAAGATCATCGAGTCGAGCCTTTTTCCTAGCCCTATCAACCTGCTAAATGATGCTCCCCAACACAACATCCAGCCGTCTCTTAAACACCTCCAGGGACGGTGACTCAACCACCTCTCTGGGCAGCTTGTTCCAATGGCTGACAACCATTGCAGCAAAGAAATTCCTCCTAATGTCTAGCCTGAACCTCCCCTGGCACAGTTTCCATCCATTTCCCCTTGTCCTGTCACTCCCCACCAGGGAGAACAGACCAATTCCCGCTTCTCTACAACCTCCCTTCAGGTAGTTATAGAGAGCAATGAGGTCTCCCCTCAGTCTTCTCTTTTCCAGACTAAACAGGCCCAGATCCCTCAGTCTTTCCTCATAAGGCTTATGTTATAAGCCCTTTAGCAGCTTGGTAGCCTCTGTACTCTCTCCAGCACCTCCATGTCCCTCTTGTAGTGAGGGGCCCAAAACTGGACGCAATACTCGAGGTGAGGCCTCACCGAAACTGAGTAAAGGGGCATGATCACCTCCCTGCTCCTGATGACAACACTGTTTCTGATACAGGCCAGGATGCCATTGGCCTTCTTGGCCACCTGGGCACACTGCTGGCTCATGTTCAGCTGTCAATCAGCACCCCTAGGTCCCTCTGTCCCTGGCAGCTCTCCAGCCACTGCTCCCCAAGCCTGTAGTGCTGCTGGGGGTTGTTATGGCCGAGGTGCAGTACCCGGCATTTGGCCTGATTGAACTTCATGGCATTGGCCTTGGCCAAGGTATGATCAAAGTCAGTGATGAATGCAGGATGACTCCATCTTCTGTCAGCTCCCAGACACCTTTCCTTATAGTGCTCTTCATTTGGCAAGACTGGGAGCATTCTCATTTCATGCCCTTTCCTTGTTGGGTGTGAAAACTCCTGAGGTTTGGGAAAATATGTCTTCAATGACTGGACTGATGGGACTGTGATGCTTCCTGCAGATTTATAAGACTATATCCTAAAGACAACAGAAACAAAAGTTGAGTTATCAGACAATTAATAAGACCCCAGTCCAGCAATATAGCTAATCATGCATTCAGCTTCTTGCTGTACAAATGTCCTATTTTACTTCAATTAAGTATAGGCTTAATTTGCTGCATAGGTCATTTAATATAATTTGCTGTAGGGATTTAAAAAATAGCTATGACTCTGTAAAATCAATTTGTCATGAGTAGTCAATGTAGGGTGAGGATAATGTGATCATAGCTATGGCATCATGGCCAAACAGTGAATGGCAAATATGTTTGTCTGGATACTCTCTATAGAAATTGAGTTTGTGGTAGTGGAGTTCTGGGGTGATATCTGAATATGGTATTGCTGTGTGCTCATCTCAGAAAAATGAATAAGAAGCACCATGCTTCAAGGTAAAAATTAATCACCACAGAATTAATTTGATGTCCTCTTTCCTCTGTGGATAAATTCTTCTGGAATTATCCACTAAGAGATCACTTGCCTCTGTTCACCAACACTGCTAACACTACATAGGACACTGGGTCTCTGGTTTGCTCTTGTTTGAGACTACTGAGTCCCTTGTAGGTGGTGTTTGAGAATGAGTAACGTTCAATTGCAGGGCATGAGCATGTCTCAGTCTTTCAGGGACAGGCAGAAAACTAGAAGGCACAAACACTGTGGGAGTGGAGACCATTCTCTGCTTTCTCTGCCCAGGTTTTGGTGTTTTCTTCTCTCTTCTATGCCACTCAGTCACCTCTGGAAACAGTTCAGCAACATCTTCTGGGGAGGATGGTGAGGATTTCTGGAGAAGTTTTCTTTGTAGTCTCAGCTACAGGGATCTCATTCATCACATTAAAAAGAAGTAAAATGAAAAGCATGCAAGAGCCAAAGGCCTCAGGCTGAAATGATTAATGAAATGTTCCAGGCTTTGTTTGCTTGCTGGTTTGTGTGTTTGTTGTTTGAAGTAAGAGCTATTGGGCTCAGTTCAGCTGCGGGGTTATCAGAGTAGTTAATCTGCAATATCACAAAGTGAAGACTTCTTTTCCAAAAACCAAGGCACTTTCACTGCCATTATTGATTTGGAACATGCTCCTTGGGAGGTAAGCTGAACAAAAATAGTCACATTGGGGTTTTTTGACTTTGTACATGAATGAGTCTGTCTTTTTTTCAGGGGTAATCCATTTATGGCAATTGCACAGAGATGAGTGTCTGGGATCTACCCTTCTCTGCTGGTGTTGTCCAGGCAAAAAAAGCACATCTCAGGAAAGGCCACCAGCTCCCATTGTCTCTTTTCTCCACTGAAGAATTCTGCAGATGGAGCGAGGGCTGTACCTGAAAGCAACAGATGTCTGACTGTAACTGCTAAAAACAGGTACCATCAGTACTAACTTCATGGTGTCTGACTGTGTGTGTGTGATGACAAGGGGTACACAGTGCACTTTCTCTACTGATTGCTGTGAGGTGCTTGGATTTTTCTAGTCTAATTGAGGCTTCTCAATAGAGGCTGGCTGCTGTGAGGGGTCACAGGGTGACATGCTGGATGTGCATGTCCCCAGAGAACTGAGCTAATCAAAGGGGAACCGCTGAACTGCTGAGTTGGCCTCTGTAGCTGCTCACAGTGAAACAGATCTGCTTCATAGGACAAAAGTCTAAATATAGCTCAAGTTTCTAAGTAATAGAGTATGTTGCAGTTTTACCATGCTTTAGCAACAAAAAACTGCAGTAGGGACCTAAAAATTACCTCAGTCAGATATTATCTGCTTTGTGCAGTCTCCTAAAGGCCTGCCGCTGTGATATTTGTCTGTCAAGACCTTTCTTGGTCTACCTCAGCATCCCAGGGAAAGCTACAGGAAATTTTGTGGCAAGAGTTGCAAGGCCTGGTGATTGTGCAGATCACTACTGGGACAACCCCATCACCTCAAGACAAGGCAGTAAAGAAGGGGTGCTGGTAGGGCAAAGGAGGTCAGGTTTGCTTTATGTAGGGTAAATTTGGTTTAGCATGTGCAAGTAAAGATCTGCTCTGGTAACAAAACTCCATGTTGATTATTATTATCCTGCTCTACCAGCTCATGGTCTCCTCATCTAACAGAAGCTTAACAGAGAAATATAAAAAGCCCAAAGGCTTGAATGACTCCTGCTGTGCCTTTAACCAGAAAAAGCTAAATGAAGTAGGAAGCTGATCTTGGAGGGCAATCTGCTTAGATGAGTACAGGCTAAAAGTGGAATAATCCCTGAGGTGTCTCATTTTGTTTGCTGTAGTTTGGGCAGCAAATGCAGCTAAATTTTTCAAAGCTGTATGTGCAGGTGCATCTGTCCTTCTGCCTGCAATAGCAATGAAGTCTGCTTTTCTGTTAAAAGGGTAGGAGGTACAGATGCTGTCTTTCAAAAACCTCTATGTTGCTGCTGAGTATTCCTGAAATGGCTTTGGGAGTGATGGATAATTCTGAATCCACAGCGGCATATGTGAAGAGATAGAAAACAGAGAAATGCCTTCTGCCTGTACTGAAAAAAACCCTTTTTCCTAAGTGTAAACATGTGTGATCAGACAGGTCCTCACTAATACCTCAGAAGGATTCATTATAATTTGGTTTAATCCTTCCTGAGCAGGAGGAAGAAGGTTAATTGCCTGGGGAGTAGCATTTGTCTTGCCCACAGACTGTTAAGGACTGGGGGAGGGTGAGAATCAGTCAGTATGAGATGGGCTAATTTTTCACAGGTCTGCTGTTGATCTGTTTATTATAGCCAATGGTGATAGCAAAGTTGTGCCTTGCAGCATGTAGAAACAACAGAAAGGCAGTTTCCTTTCCCTCTACTCCATCCGTGGAGCAGATGTAGCTGAGAAAGTCTCAAGTGATGTAGCTTTGATAAAGCTGTGCTGGTATGGACAGCATGGAAAATGAAGTATTTTTAACCAGGGTGCAGGCTTCCTTGCAAGATCCTTTAAATTCCCTTTTTGAGATGGAGGAACCTCAAAGGGTTGGAAGTAAATCTCCATCTCCTTTAGGTAGACAGCAAGGGTGAAAATACTTCAATGGAGGTTCCTTTCTGTACTGTTACTGAGCAACCTCTTGGGACCTTAATCCTAGGAAAGCACAGGCTGGTCTATAATCACCTTCCAGTCTTAGGAGCACATGGATGGTATTTTTAAAGAATGTGGTAAGCATCAAGTAGATAGCCCCAGTGAATAAGAATATATTAGACTAATTAGATACTAGTCAGCAAGCATAAGGTGGGGAATTGCTCTGAATATCTCGATTACCCTTGTGAGCCAGAGCTGTTGCTCTGTTCTACTAGAGTGAACTCTTTTGGGGAGACGCTTCTCTTTCACCGGGGCAGGGGAACACTGCTAATTTCAAGGCAACAACTGAGAGTTGGAAAATAGTAATAAACCTGAGGATTGTAGTCAGTATCAGTGAGCTGATACTGTGTTAGTAATTATGTGAATGATCCAGAATGTTCCAGAATGTGAAACTACTATCTGAAGATGCTCACAAAAGGCTGTCTTGGGTTCAGGGAAGAAACTTTTCTGTGGATTCTGTTCCAGAAAGGAAAAATTTTGCCATTATCTTTTCAATTCTGGAGGATTGCATAATTACTTAACTGCTGAGTATTTGGATGAGAACTGATAAGTATTTCATCCTGTGCCCTTGAAATCACACTGTCCATTTTGGCCTGCCCCATAGCAAGCTAATCACCATTCTCTTCTTTTTATTATAATTGGTATGTTTGATGTTAAAGCACTCTGCTTCTATGAGACTTGCTTTGTTGTTGCTGCTGTGCTTTGCCTTTCTGTAAGTCTTGCTCTAGTGTTGCCAATTTAAAGGGCCTTCTTGAAGTAACGTGGTGAAGCCAAGTTCTTATAAAGTAATAATCTCTTAGCTTTATTAATCCCTTCTTATTATGAGTTTCAGGGGCAGATAAAGGCTTAGACTAGAGCAGCTCTCTGCTGCATCATGTCCGACATGAAAGTCTGTTGGGCCAGCAGCAGTTACTCTACTTACAGTCTAAATTGGTAAAACCAAAACTGAGAAGGAAAACAGATGCCCTGTCAGTAAGGGGCTCAACTGAGGTCACAGAGCAGAGCTGTTTGCAGAGCAGTCTGATTCCCTAGTGACTACTATCCTAATCAGACATACGGAAGCTGTGGAGCTGCCTGCTGCATTGCTGCTTTAGAGTGTTGATGATTAGGTGTATGTGAACACTTCTCTGGTTATCCTCTGGATATATAATATTCACTTCCTTGAGTTATATGAAGAAGATGATGCACAATTATTTACCAGTAGTTTTAAAGGTGTATCTGCATATCTGAGTAGAGAGTGGAACAGTCATGACTTCACTGAGAAACAAAATGCAAAGTTCTTGAAGGAGAGGCACCAGGGTATATTGGTTTTGCTACAAATCTTCTAAACTACTGGCTTGGTAAGATTTGCTTGCCTCACTCAACATCTCCAAACAGTTCTCTGGTTTAATACAGGTATTCTGTTTTTGTAGAAGATGGGAATGAAGCCTGTTGCCCTGGAGGTGAAAGGAAAGCCCTGCTGCATTTGTGGGAGGAAAAAAAGTCATCAAGGAAATGTTATGTTTTCCTGCACCTCTGGTGGGAAGGTGGTGCTCCTGCTACCTCTGTACCAAGCAGGAAGCAGTAGTCCATGACAGAGTTATGCTATGGTCATGCCCTCCTATTTCCACTGGAACTAAACCGCAGCAACAGACATCTGTCCCTCCGCTTTAGACAGCTTTACTCAATTATGCCTTATATTTTTCAAGTCAACTTTCAAAGGCCATCTACACTAGGAGGAGCTCTTCCTCCATTTCATCTCTTCTCTCAGTATTCAGCTAGCTATTCACTAAAGCTCTGGGCTGCTTTTGTACGGGTTGCTTACTCCCTGTCCAGCTTCTTAAATCCTCTGGACTTCTTTGGGCATGTTAAGCTCCCTCCAGGGTATGAATGAAGAGCTAATGTCACTGACCCTTTTTGATACTATGGTTGCTGGGAATTTCATGATAGTCAGCTTTTGTCTGTGCTTCTCCTGTTTGCTACTTTGAAAAAGTGGCTTCAGTGTTATCTGTTTCGCAGTTTCACTGTAGCATTTCTTTTTCATTACAGACAAAATCCCAGCCATGCCATTCCCAATGCACAGGCCTTTAACAAACCTCCCAGGTAAAATTGGTCCAGCTTTTTTCTTCAGTTAGTTTAATTTCTAGAACTGTAAAGAGCATGTAGACAACATATATACAGTACTAACTTCAGTACTTTGCAGTATAAGTGAGTCGGAAAACACACCCTACAGACATTAGTAAAGCCATGTCAGTCATGCTTGATGACTAATTCTCCCTGTTACATTCACATTACAGGGTTGTAGTTTCTTCAGTCATCATGTGTCTCTCCCAGAGCTGGCAGCAAACCAGACATTTGCATGCCGTCAATCTGAAGACAAGAATGAGCACTCTGGTGTTTTTAACTAACAAACAAATGTCTGCACAAACAAATGTTTGTGGTTGGTGGAGCAGAGTCTAACTGGAGGCCTGTGACTAGTGGTGTGCCCCAGGGGTCAGTGCTGGGTCCAGTACTGTTCAATATATTCATTAATGGTCTGGATGAAGGGGTAGAGTGTTCCCTCAGCAAGATTGCAGATGATCCCAAGCTTGGAGGAGTGGCTGGCACACCAGGAGCTGTGCTGCCATCCAGCATGACCTGGACAGGCTAGAGAGATGGGCAGGGAGAAACTTAATGAAATTTAACAAGGGTAAGTGTAAGGTACTGCATCTAGGAAAGAACAACCCCATGTATCAGTACAGGCTAGGAACTGATCTGTTGGAAAACAGCCCTGGGGAAAAAGATCTAGGAGTCCTGGTGGCTAGGAGGATGCCCATGAGGCAGCAATATGCCCTTGTGGCCAAGAGGGCTAATGGCTTCCTGGGATGCATTAAGAAGTGCGTGGCCAGCAGATCCAGAGAGGTTATTCTCACCTTCTACTCTGCCCTGGTGAGGCCCCACCCGAAATACTGTGTCCAGTTCTGGGCCCCTCAGCTCCAGAAGGATAGGGAGCTGCTGGAGAGAGTCCAGCACAGGGCCACCAAGATCATGAAAGGAGTGGAGCATCTGCCCTAGGAGGACAGGCTGAGGGAGCTGGGTCTCCTCAGCCTGGAGAAAAGGAGACTGAGAGGAGACCTCATTAATGTTTATAAATATGTTAAGGGCGAGTGTCGGGAGGAGGGAGCCAGGCTCTTCTCAATGGCATCCAATGTTAGGACAAGAGGGAATGGGAGCAAGTTGGACTGCAGGAGGTTTAGTATTAACATGAAGAGAAACTTCTTTCCAGTGCAGGTGCCAGAGCACTGGAACAGGCTGCCCAGGAGGACTGTGGAGTCTCCTTCTCTGGAGACATTCCAGAGCTGCCTGGACGTATTCCTGTGTGAGCTGGTCTAGGTGATCCTGCTCTGGCAGGGGGGTTGGACTAGATAATCTTTCTAGGTCCCTTCCAACCCCTGACATTCTGTGATACTGTGATTCTGTGTTTCTGTTTGGTAGGTGCTCTAGGTGCAGAGGCGGGTAGAGCAGGGTCTGAAGCGGGTACAGGAGAGCCAGAGATAGCCACCGCCCCGCCCTTATCCGAGCCCAGCCGCTGCCACCACCACCACCAGCCGCAGGGCGGCGCACGCTTCTCCTTCTCGCCAGTCCCCGGAACCACCGCTCCCGGCATGCCCCGCGCGCCACTAGCCTTGGCGGGAGCGGAGGGTTTGGTGGTTGCGGAGCCAATCGCGAGTGCGGGTCTTGCCCGGCGGGCTCCGCCTCCTCGCGCGCCCTGAGGGGAGCCTTTGAAAAAGTTCTCA
>VWZO01019164.1:85142-130596 GCA_013396975.1 Bucco capensis
CGGGCGGGCGGGCGGAGTTCTGTGGGTGGGTGGATGTGGCTGGGGGCTCTGGAGCGGCGGGGTTGAGGTGGGAGCGAGGTTCTGGGAGCGTGTGGTGCTGCCGGGGGCGAGAGGGTCGCTGTGCCGTGGGCCAAGGCTCTGGCTGCTGACGCAGCCCTGTGTCCTGCACGGATTGGGCGGGCGGGTGCGCGTCTGAGTCCGCTGGTCTGGGCGGCGGGAGGGGCCGTGTGCCGCCACAGCGCTGCTCTCGCCTGTGGGGTCGTAAGTTCATTTTGTATTTCCAGATGACGGGATAGTGTCCAGCACGCTTGTCACCTCGGGTGAGGTCCTTGACGAGATAGGGATGTGTTTTTCCCACCTCATGGGTGTACTCCACGTGCCTGTGCTGGGCCCGCAGAGGGGCCCAAGGCAGCCTCTAGTGGGCACCCGTCCTAATCCCCCCGGTCACAGCAGCAGTTAGCAGAGGCTGTGCCTGGGCCTTTAGCAGCATGTGGTGTATGTGCAAACCCAAAAAACACCTAAATGCTCGAGGCAGGGGGTGGAGTCACATGATAAATGGTTATAAGTGCAGCTGGTAATGTCAAATACACAGAGCTCTTCACGCGATTTTTGTCCCAGCTGAAGAGGGTTTTGTAGAGAGGACAATAAAGTTCCCTCTTGTGAAGATGTGGAGGTCTGTGCATCTGCAAAGCTGTAGCAATTTCACATTACTTAAAAGCTTACTTATTTCGCCTAAATTTCTGGCTATACAACTGTTTAGGAATATTGCATAATGTGTGAAACAGCTATGTGCTGGACCATATGCATAGGTTAGAGAAACACATGTGCTTTAGGTTGTACTGAGCTGTTGAGTTAGGTTGTTGAGCAGAGTACCATCCTGTGGAGGTTTGGTCAGTAGAATGTATGGCTAGGCTTAGAGAACGAAGATCCAGGGAGGGCTCCATCCCCGCTCCTCATCAGCGCCTTTTCCAAGCGCGCTGTTAAAAAGAGGATAGCGGATAGCACCCTCGAGCCTGCGCTATGGATTTCTTTTTAGGTGAGACACAGCATGCGCAGAGCTGGACCCACCCTTTAGTCCTAAGGTTCATCTCCCAGACAGATGGAGCTTGTTTAGCCCTGTAAGGCCTTCCATCTAAGAGAAGGACACTCTAATAAAACCTACGTCCTAAGGACTTCGCTGCCAGCGTCCAAGCTTGCAAGGCCCTGGCAGATGAACCTTAGATGAACCAGAAGGCTAATGAGCTCATCCTACCCATACAAGGATTATAGGAACATGGGTATCACTCCCCACACTTTACCGTGGGCAGTGAGTTTAATGCTTCCTCTGCTGTCGGCACAGTTATCACACCAGGGGCCACAGAAGAACCCAAGTGATTTTCAGACTGTGCCTGGGTCAGTAGAATAGAATGACAAAAACAACAGGGACAAATGCAAATAGCTGAGGGCTAAAGGGGAAACAGATTTGTAGTGGCAGTGTGATCTTACTTGCTATGTAAAATAGTCTTAAGCCTTATCTGAAATAATCAGATACTCTTTAAGCAGGAATCTCAATAATTGCAATTTGCTTAAGTGACTGATTATACCACAATAGTTGCTGCCTTGGTCCAGTGGTACTTTTGTTCACATTTAGAATAAAAGAAAATTTACAGTGTGGTTCTCATCTCCATATGGACAGCTTTGGCCTCTGGTTTCTTTTACACTGTTGGCTAAATAAAAGAACTCATTATTAACTGTGTTTGTTTCATAAATTGTTCAATAGAATGTTACAAGCAGGGTTTGACTGGTTTGACCATCTTGAGTCTTGCACGCTGAAGTATGTTTCTCGGCCTTCAGTCTTTCTCATGTCTCCTTTCCAGGTCCTTCCTGTTCTTTCAACATTTGTGATGAATTCTAGATCACCAAAACTGAGTGTTGTCTTCTAGCAGTATATGTTCTAGGACTAAATACTTACTCTGATAACTCTACTATTTGGGTTTCTGATAACTCTACTATTTGGGTTTAGGCATACAAAGATAGCCTTATTTCTTTCCAGTGTAGTATAGCATGAGGAGTTCTTGTTCAGTTCACCACTGAGTAATTTCCAGCTTTCTTGTGTCCTAGAAACATCTATCCTGTAAACATCGCTGACTCTTCTGTTCTTACTGGCATGATCTCCTGTACAGTCAATGTGAGGAGATTAATTTACATAACTGCTTTCAGAGTGGTAATATAATTTAATGTGACATAGACTTACATGGGAAGTCTGTATCACAGTAAGTTTTATATATGTATAAATATATATATACATACACACATGTGAACACTTTTCTTTAGCACGGAGTGAATGTAATTGTCTTCATAGTCATTATTCCAAACATCTTTCAATTTTTTTTTTGTGGGTTTTTTTTTGCCATGCAGATTGAGAAGCATGGCTGCTAAGAGACTAAGAAGAGCGGGGTTGTCCCAGGAGCTGTGTGAAAGGCTGAGTCGCCATCAGATCACTACCTGTCAGGTGAGAGGGTTATTATATGTTGGGAGGCGGTGGTGTGTTTTTTGGGGGTTATTTGTCAATTTTTTTTTTTGGGGGGGGGTTTATGGGGAGCTTTACTTTCCATAAAGTAGGGGGCATTTCAGCCTCCATCTGGCCAGCTGTCTTGTAAAAATACAGCTTTAAAATGATGGGTGCCTAACTAAAACCTTTAAACTTGTATATACTTATTGCCTTCACTTCTAAAGAACCTGAAGATGCTTTATTTTAGCAGGAGTGTGCAGCTACTACTTGTATGGAGTAAGGTATCCATTTGTGAGCACTTCACAAAACCACATGTATAGTACATAATACGGTGCTGTGATGTTACACTACCAGTTATGGGTTGATTCAGCAGTACATTCTGAAATTGTTCTTATGAATGCTTGCCTAAAGAGAGCAAGACACCGTATATATTTTAGTAGTATGCACCATAAATACAGAATCTAGCCCTAGAACTGCAATCTAGAAGAGAGTTCTTTGAACACCTCCAAGGATGGTGACTACACCACTTCCCTGGACAGCTTTTTCCAGTGCTTAACAACTCCTTCTGCAAAGAAACTTTTCCTAGCCTCCAAACTAAACGTCCCCTGGTGCAACTTGAGGCCATTTCCTCTTGTCCTGTCACTAGTAAGCTGGGAGAAGAGACTGATTTCCACCTCACTACAAGCTCCTTTCAGATAGTTGTAGAAAGAGGTAAGGTCTCCTCTGAGCCTCCTCTTCTTCAGACTAAACAGTCCCAGTTACCTCAACCACTCCTCATAAGACTTATTCTATTGTTGCCCTTCTCTAGACACACTCCAATGCCTCAATGTCTTTCTTGTAGTGAAAGGCCCAAAAATGAACACAGTATTCAAGTTGTAGCCTCACCAGTGCTGAGTACAGAGGAAGAATCCCTTCCCTGTTCCTGCTGGCCACATTATTTCTGATACAGGCCAGGATGCTCTTGGCCGTCTTGGGCACACTGCTGGCTCATATTCATTTGCTGTCAACCACCACCCCCAGGTCCTTTTCCACCAGTCAGCTTTCCAGCCACTCTTCCCCAAGCCTGTAGCATTGGATGAGGTTGTTGTGACCAAAGTCTAGGCCTTGGCATTTGGCCTTGTTAAACCTCAGCCCACTGATCCAGCCTGTCCAGGTCCCTCTGCAGAGCCTTCCTACCCTCAAGCAGATCAACACTTCCATGATAAATTTTGAATGTTTTTCAGATAGATGGAGACTTCTGTGGACAAAAAGATTTTACCTTCTTTCAGTTCCATCGCACAGTTCTTGAATGACTCCATGTCCTTTCAAATATGAATACAATTTCTATACTGGTATCAGAAAAAGGTTTATAATGTATAACATGTCACAGTTGGCAAAATCTGGGGAATATATACTAGTTGTGTATAAATTGCATCAGCCTAGTCTGCAGTTTTTGTTTCTAGGTTAGGCTCTCTAAACTGTTCTGTCATCTTTCAGGACTTTTTATGTCTTTCCATCTTGGAGCTAATGAAAGTGACAGGACAGAGCTACTATAATGTGCAGAAGCTTCTTTGTAAAGTCAGCCGAGCTTGTGCTCCCCAAATGCAGACAGTAAGTATGCTTGTGTTGACTTTGATACAATATCTGGGAAAAAGCTAAACAGTGTCATTCATCGTTTTACCTGAGAAGTTTGCAATGTCTCATTTTGATTGCACAATGAAATAATTTTATTTCTAAATTTAGATCTCTGTGGCACTTCAGTTTGATGTACTGACTTTTATTAGACATTGTAGCCTCAAGAGATTGTGCAGGTTTAAAGAATTGGTTCTGAATGCGATAGGGAAATACAGTATCCAGCATATAAAAATTGCTTCTAGTTTGGACCTTGTAACTAAAGAAAAAAAAAATCATTATTTAATACAAGCAAAGAATAAACATTTCAGTATAAGTTTGTTTTAGACACAAAATTGGTGCCAAGAAACAAAGTGATCCTGAGAATAATAGGAGGAATTTTTCCATCCATGTAAATGAGCTGTAGTGTACAGGTAGCTTAACTGGGGAGAGTGCGAGAGGGAAACAGATGGTAGCTGCAATCTAATGCTATATTTTGTTTTCTTTTTTGAATGAAGGTGAAAAGATGTCAAAAATGATGTGCTTTTAAAACAGAGAGGAAGGACATGGATAGTTCAATGTAGCCTACTTTTTTCCCTAAAAAAAAAAGCCACATCAAAGAAAGTTTATTACATGTAATTGGGATAGTAATTGTAGCAGTAACTTTGTGAAACTTTACATTAAAGCTGGTGATATGCAGAATTAATGTCACTTACAATGAATGGATTAAAAGATAGCTAATCACTAGTTTTCCATGTAACTGTTAATACACTGAAGACAGATAAATGTTTTAAGTAGAGTTTTAGCATTTGCTTTTGCCTGTCATCCACACATCACTATTCAATCAAATTTCTTTGCTGAGAAGCTTGGCAGGTACTAAAGTTTGTCAGACAGCAGTTGTCAAGGACTGTTAATGTGAGCCAGCTGACAGATGACCAGCTATGTAAGTACATACAATATAGAGCTGTACTTCTAGAAACAGAGGATATTAGCTATTTTTAAGGGATGTGGATTGAATCTTTGTGAACAAAGGGTTTCAAATGGACTTTAGGTCAGAGTGACTGATGTAGCAAGAAGGATTGACAATATCTTTGAGTAAAAAATAAATTAGAAAATAGGAGTTATAAATAAGGGGAAAATACAGTCCAGGTATAACATTGGAAGCATTAGCGGCAAAACTTGAGAGTATGCCAAGATACACAGTAAAAATCTAACTTCTGGAAAACTTGCCTAGCAGTTCTGAGTACAGAGTGAAGCTTACTGAGCTCATCAGAGAGGAAGCTAGTTAATGGGTGACTTGGTCATGTCCTACAGTAACAAGGGAACAAGGGAAACCTTGTGGTTGGAGTCTACTCCAGGCCTTCAGATCAATGGGAGTCTGTTGATGAAGCATTCCTACTCCAACTACAGGAGGCATCAGGCTCACAGGCTTGTCCTGCTGGGGGACTTCAACCACCCTGACATTTGCTGGAAAAACAACACAGCAAGCAGTAGGCAATCCAGAAGGCTCCTGGAGTGCCTTGATGAGAACTTTCTAACACAAGAAACAGACCCCCCTACCCAGGGGGGTGCAATACTTGATCTACTGGTCACCAATGCAGGTGAGCTCATCAGGGATATCAAGACTGGAGGCTCCCTGGGCTGCAGTGATCACGCACTGGTGGAATTCACAGTCCTGAGGGTCACTAATCAGCCAAGAAGCAAAGTCAGGACCCTGGATTTTAAAAAAGCAAAATTCCAGCTCTTTAAAGAGTTACTCGGCAGGGTACCCTGGGAAATGGTCCTCAAGGATAAGAAAGCAGAACAGAGCTGGCAGACCTTTAAGGACACTTTCCATAAAACACAAGAGCTCTCGATCCCCAGGTGTAAGAAATCTGGTAGGAAAGGGAAGAGACCTGCATGGCTGCATTAAGACCTGGTGGTCAAATCAAAAAGCAAGGAGCTACACAGGCNGAAAACCATGAAGCAGATTCTCCTAGAAGGTCTGCTAAGGCACATGGAGGAGAGGGAGGTGATCAGAGACAGCCAGCATGGCTTCACTAAGGGTAGATCCTGTCTGACAAACCTAGTGGCTTTCTATGATACTGTGACTACCTCAGTGGACAAGGGACAACCTGTGGATGTGATCTATCTGGACATCTGGAGGATGGCTGAACAAGATCCAATGGCTTGAAGATAAATTAAAAAAATAAATCCTTGAAAGGGGACTTAATAAGAACATCTTTAAACTACCATTGGGAAAGGTCCAAGGATGTGGTAATTTTTCACTCACTTGGACTCCTGATTTAACAATTTTTTAGTGGTTTTTTTTTTAATCCTGAAGGATAATCTGGTTCAACTCTGCTTGTATGGGTTAAATACAGAAATCACTGTTTTAGAGTCCATGTTAGGCAGGAAAGCTAGACTAGAATATTGTTTCCATGATCTACAGGATTTGTTTCCATTCTACACGGTTTAAGTCCTGTCAGAGGTTAAACAAAAAGTAATTAAATGAAAATATGTGGCAAATCCTTGTTCATCAGTACATATATTCACTCTTAAAGTGAATTTGAGCATAAACCTCAATTCCATTTGAGTGAGGTAAAATTCATTGTTTTATGTGTTGACCTGTTCTGTGCCCTGAAAGGTATTTTTGGTACATTTCTCCTCAGTAGAACTGAAGCACAGGGAAGATCTGAATAAATTTCAAATATTATTCTAATATGCTACCTTTCATAACTTAGGGAAGAGCTGTAGTATAAAAAAGGAAGGTACAAACTATTTTATCTTAGGCTACTAGTAGAAGTAGCTGGAAAGCTTTCTGCTCAGCTTCAGCAAAAAATGCTCACTTGTTGACCCAACAAGTATGGACTAAATCATCTAGGATTCAATGCTGTGATTTTTTATGTGGTTGCTGGTGATTTGTATGAAGGTGCTTCCATAGTACACCACATTCCCAGCAGGCTATCTTAAGATTGGGATAAATCTAATGCCTGCATTTCTCTCATGCATGTAGGAATCTGGTTTTCTGGGGTGGTCAAACATAGCAGGCTATGGCAGTACACTGTGACAGGGCTTTGAGTATCTTTGTTGTCATGCCAGGAGTCTGAAACCTCTTGAAACTCACACATAACTAGAGCAACAACCTTTAGGTCTTGGACTGTTCATTTAAAAAAACTAGACTTCTATTGTTTGGGATGTTCAGTGATTGAGGAATGTGTCAGTTTTAGCAGATATGTTCAAGTTGTGAGCAAGAGCTGTTTCTTTTGGAAACATCACGTTCTCATGTTTCCAGATCAGCATTTCCATTTTGTAATTTCTTCTTTAAAGAAGATTCCCCAAATAAAAATAATCCTTATGAACTCGAATTCTGAGTGGGCGGTTCCTCTAGTCAGTGGAGGAACTAGGAATTCCAGCTATTTTCAGTAATGTACCTGTCTTGGCTAGTCTTCCTCACAAAAGTGGAAAATTATGAATGGCTACAGGATCAGCCCAGGCTTGTTGAAAGGCTTGGGAATCTTCAGCAAACATTTCCTTCAATCCCAGGGAATTCCTGGTTTTTTGTTTCATATGAGTATCATGTCTTAGTTGGTAACCATGTAATGTTCATGTATTTAAAAGTTGTCTTATGGGTTAAAAGCAAGCCTTGTTGAATAGGAGCAGAGAAAACCTTTGAGACATCATTATTAAAGGCTTATTATTTAATACTATACAACAATCTTTTAAATTTACTCTGTGAGCTATAAATGGGATATAAATATGGGGAAGGCTGATGAGCTAAGAGCTCATCTATAGATGAAGAAAGTTTGTTCATTGACAAGTGTGTAAGTCATTCCAGGTTGGTGAAAGCAAATGTGAGAACTTCTGTATTTCCATTAATGATAAGAAGAAAACAACCCTCATTTTCTGATTTGCCTGTTTGTTCTCTTCTGCTTTTCTCCCTTCTTCTGTAGGCTTATGAAATGAAACTGAGGAAGTCTGTCAATCCCTCTTCAGCCTTTTTATCCACCACACTGCCCAGTTTGGATAAAGTCTTGCATGGTGGAGTGCCCTGTGGATCCCTCACAGAGGTAACCTGTTCAGTATATTTCAGTTGCCCATCACACCTTGAAGTCAAAAGTGACAGATAGGTTGGACTGTTTTATGTCAGGTGCTTTACACACAAGATACACCAAAATTTTGGATTAGAAGTGCTTTTTTCTAACTACTAGAGGTATATTTTTTTTTCTTTTCCCATCATGTCAGGTAAGTAAGTAAATGAAGGAGGCCCTCATGAGGCCCCACCTGGAGTACTGCATCCAGTTCTGGGGTCCTCAGCATAAAAAAGATGTGGACCTATTGGAACGAGTCCAGAGGAGAGCCACGAAGATTATTAAAGGATTAGAGAACCTCCCGTATGAGGATAGGCTGAGACAGTTAGGGTTATTCAGCCTGGAAAAGAGAAGGCTTTGAGGGGATCTTATAGCAGCTTTCCAGTACCTAAAGGGGGATTATAAGATAGAAGGGGAGAAACTTTTTAGCTGGTCAGATTATAATAGGACAAGGGGGAATGGTTATAAGCTGAAGGAAGGGAAATTTAGATTGGAGATTAGAAGGAAGTTCTTAACCCGGAGAGTGGTTAGGCACTGGCACAGGTTGCCCAGAGAGGTTGTGGCTGCCCCATCCCTGGCAGTGTTCAAGGCCAGGCTGGATGTGGCCCTGGGCAACCTGGTCTAGTGATTGGCATCCCTGCTCAGTACAGGGAGGCTGGAACTAGATGATCTTTATGGTCCCTTCGAACCTGACCATTCTATGATTCTATGAATTAAAGAATGCAGTGACTCTATTTTCCTTTTAAAAAAAAGTGAAAATTTTCCCAAGAAATGTGGGAGAATTGTTGGCTGGATTTGACAATGGGAAAGTTGCAGTGTGGTTTTGTGGTCAGAGCACAAGGTGCTGAGTCAGGAGACTGTCCTTTCAGTAGTGACTCACTCTGATTTTACCAAGTCGTTAGTTTTTATGAAGGTACAATAAGCAATTAGGACAAAAGTGTGAGGCATATAGGCATGAGAATGACTTTACAGAGCTTTTATATATTAACGTAGCTAATTTATGCAACAAATATGTAATGCTTGTAATTAAGACCTGTCTTATATTTGCATATATTGCAACACTACAGATCAGATTGCATATCTATAACTGTGTCACACTCTTGACTTTGGATGTAATGCAAAAGCTTAGAATTTTCTAAAGAACATGGGAGTACTTCATCTTCTAGTACTGCATTTCTCTGTGGCCTCACAGAAAGCAATAATAACTTGGACACTTTCTGAAATCTGGAAAGACAGGATTTGTGTAGATGTGTATAGGAGTCATTGAGTATTATAAAAATACAAAGATGCAATCTCTGGCTTAGGAATTTGCTGAGCTACAAACCGAGATGTAAAAATGTATATATTGGAGGGGGTATCAATATATGTGTACCCTGCTATGTTATTCCCATAGCTGTCTGTTTAGGCTCTCAGAGGAGAAAAAATCCAGAGTTAGATGGACATTAGTTTCATGCAGTGTGGCCATACTTGTATAGATAAAGTTCTGTGTGCACATGAAATGAATGCTAAAATATAGTTCGTGTGCCTTATGCTCTAAATTTAGACAGGTTGAAACTGTTTTTTCCTTGAACACTTCAACAGTCCTTACCAAGTGATTTTCTTTGTCAACTGTAAAGAGGAGTAGAAGTGAGAGGTTCATAAAATCTCATTATGAAGAAAGTATGATTTTGCCACACCCCATAATCGAAGTACATTGGGCTTGATCTCAAATAGAAATCGCTTATGAAATCCGTTAGTGACATAAAACATAAACTCTTGTATAATAAGGGATATTGCTTTTCAGAGATTCTGAGTATTTTTTTTGCATATGCTATCCAGGAATATACACCATTCAGACCTTTGTAAAAATGTTTAAGAATGCATCTATGAACTTGCACTGATCTGTCAGAGTTAATGTTTTCTTGATATTTAGGCCTGGCTTTGTTAAAAAGATTGCTATAAGAAAATTGGATCAGAAAAAATTAATCTTAATTAATTTCAATCTTAATTTTACAATTAAGTTTTGCAAACAGTTGATCTCAAAACATGGCTATCAAATATAAATTCCCTGAGATGGTATAAAATAGCAAATGCTTGGTTTTCCAGAGCTATGTGTTTTGTAATACTTCTCAGCATGGTTGATTATCACAATTCTCAATTTTTCTATTTTCATTGATTCCTTAAAATATTTATCTCTTTCGATATGAGACAATCTGGGAAACTGTTGCTATACTCCATTGTGAGAATGATCATACTCTGTATCAGTGTATTTAAAAGTAGTTGGGGGAAATGAATATATTCAAAGATAGGCTGAACTTTTATCTGATGGTAAATGACAAGCACTGTGCCAGGAATGGTGTTTCACTTTTGAGTTTTATTTTGAAAAAAAAAATTGAAATTGAATGTTTTTTGTATTCTGACATATTTTGTTTGAAAATACAGACACCTGCCTGGTGCAGTTGTCTCACTAAGTGACTGAGATGATGAAGTCTATCCAAGACATCTAGTGGATGAGAGCAGTACTGCAAGCATTATATCCTGGTACCGTTAGCTTGGAGTTGGTTGCACTCTCATGCCAGAATGACAATAGTGATGCATTGTAACTATTAAAGCAGAAATGTTGTAGAGAGAACTAAGTAGACTCCAGAATTTATATGACTAATTTAAGAGACTAGAGGCATCTAAAAAAATTATTACTTTTTATTTGCCTTTTTGGTACTAAATTGGAAAGTGATTAGGGCATGTTTTGGGGGTTTCTCAGCAAATGTAAAGGCAGAGGACAATTAACTGCAGAAACTGAGTTTCACATTTAAAGCCTGGTTCTGGAGATTTTTAACAGCATTTTTGCAAGAGTCATAAGATCTGAAGTTGTTTCAAAGTTTGGCAGCACTGTGAGTGGTCTTCAGCATGATTGTTAGGTGAGATTCCAGTAGAAAGCTATCAGGTGTGCTGCTTTGCTGTTCTGCAGCTTGCAGACACATTCAGATCATGTTCTTTTTTTCATTTAAGTGATTTTAGAGCTTGATAATTCTAATTTGCTCTTCTTTAACTTAACCAGAATGTGGCTGACCAGCAGATTGACCTTCAGTATTTTTGCTATTAGACACATATTCTGAGATGGGATTTCTTAAGTATGTTGTGCACAGCATTTACTTCCTGACTAGGGTGGCTATATCATTGTCTTCCTGTTACTTTACCCAGCAGTTAGGGTGGTTGGAAACTTGGAATTTGAGTACATGAGCCACAGAGTTAAGACTCGTGGTGATATCTTCTACAGCCAAAGCTGCTTGCTTTCTGAGTGCCAGAGGGATTTCACTTGCATTACACTGTCTTAGACCCATTTTTTCCCAAACCACTATTAGATTTTAAGTTGGAAATTAAATCATAGCTTAAATTTTGTGCTCAGATGTCAGAGCGTTTGGCCAACTGCTCTGAGGAAAAATTAAAGTAATGGTTTTATGAATATTGAAGAGTTTAATCCCTGGGTAGCTGAAGAAGAATTAGCGCCTTGTGACTTCATCTAAACCCTACAAAGGTGCCAGAGAAAATAATATATAGCTTACTGAAAAATAAAATTTTATTTTATTAGGGAGAGATAAATTAAAAACTGGTGTACTCTCCACATTTCTATCTGGATGGACTTGATTTTTTTTTTTCAGAACAAATTTAAATTAAAACAAAGTGAACTTTTTGAAGACATTTGATTTAAATTATATCAGAGGAATTTAGAGGTTTTTTAGACTGAGATCATGTAGTTAACACTTGCTGAACCAGTGGTAACTACAGTAAAATATGACGGTTCTTTAAAATTGTTCACTGTGGATTATTTAAAATCCAATTTTAATGCACTTTAAAGGAATGCTGATAAAAGATGAAGTGTTATTATCTTTCGGAGCAGAAATCCTCTCTTGCTTCCTGGGCTTGCTTTCTTATACTAGCTCATACTTTAAGATTTCCTGTCTTTCTCTGATATGATTCTCATATCCTCAGACATTTTTACAGCATCTCTGCTGAATTAGCTCCTGCATCAGCCACTCAAATAAACATTGACTCCAATGCACCTCCTAGGCAAGACTGAAACAACAAATGTTTTTATGAGGTCTCCTCACAGTTGTCCAAACATTGTGATTTAAGAACTGGATTGATGCCCTCCCCTCATTCATTTCAAGTCTTTTTTTTAACTAGAAACATCTGATGAGATTCCTTGGCTATCACAAACTAAGGAATGTGTACTGTCAACACAATTTTTATATATGCTTTGGGTTCATATTAAAATGTAGCAGCTATAGATGATATGATATTTTGTAATTTAAGTACACTGGATGGATGACAGATAATTGCATAAGTATGGCTGATTCCTGATCTGTAATTCACTAAATGCAGTGTGTGCTTCTAAACAAAAATCATCTAATGCTTCTCTTGTATTAAAGCCTCAAGTAGATTGACTGATGGGGCTTGGTTTTCAGGCCTTGTTTAAAGACAGAAGTGATTAAACTTATTTTAACCAACTGTTAACAGTAGCTAATGTGTTACTGTAGCTAATGCAGTCTCTCAGTGTTTTTCTATAAATTTTCTGTCCTTCAAGTCTTGCTGCTACTGCTTAAAACACCACCATAGCAATACTATAGTATCTTGTAGTGAAAAGGTGTTTGCACTTGAAAACAAACTCCCGTGGACTGAAGACTGAAGAATTTGATTTTGAGTGTGTTTGTTGTAAGGTTTCTTTTTTTTCTTTTTATTTTGGTTTGCTTGTTTTGTCATATAAAATGACAGCTCTGTATTTAAGCCCTGGTTTGGGCTATACAAGCTGGTTTGAGGAGATATGCTTCATTTTGTAGTTTAACTTCCCCAGAGAGGCTTACTTATATTTAGTCCCTCCTAGCACCAGAATGAACTCTATTTGTAGTACCTAAGGCCACTTATTTGCTGTTTTTCAGCCCTGTTAGTATTTAAGATGTCATCTTCTTGCTTTCCAGAAGCAGTGACAATGTGATATTGTATTTAAAGACTTACTGTAGTAGTAATGAACATATGATTATCTGAACCCAGAGTCCAGCATACATCTACAATTTCTGCAAGATCTGCAGTGGAAGTTGAACAGCATACTGCCATGTCTAGTAGAAAAATCTTTCAAATGGGAGATCATATCAAACAATGTACATATTGATCTTTGTGATTTTTGCTCTTGGATCAAAATCGTACTGGAACCGTTTCACACAAGTTGAGTGTGCTTTTTGTGAGTACTGCTTAATCACAGCAGGCGTTCCGTAAGCACAGGTGAAAGCTTAAAATTGGCAAGCTGGTCTGGATCGTTAAGTGGTGTTCATGTCGAAAAGTAATAGTAGAGAGTTAACACCAATGACAAAACGCATGCCACATAGCAGAGTGTAGTCTCTGGGGCAGATAAAATCTGTCTTGTTGATATATGTGGTTCATATTGAACATTCACTCTTTACGGGATACGTGCAGTTATCCTTATGATTTCCAAGGGAGACCTGGTTGAATCCTAAGTGGTCATTTACATCTGTGAACAATTTAGCTGTGGACTTTTTCAGTCCTAAAGGCTGTTGACAGATGAACGTCAACTGTGAATCTTCTAATTCAGCCTTATTTTAGAAGGTAGCACAGAGAAGGAGATGGAAGAGAACTAGACGTTACTGGGGGGAAGATCTTGTAAGAAAGGGGGAATAGGGGACTTCAAATATGAGAGGTGATAAAAGATGTCAAAGACAAAATACAAGCATAATGCTGTGTCTGCAGAACTGTTTATTCTTCACTGGGTGAGTTTAACTGCAAGGCACAGATCCAAGAGTAAATGCAAGTGGCTCTTCACGGGCTGCATTCTATCTTTTTGTGGCTATCTCCTTTGGTAACTCGAAGAGCAGAATTTGAGGAGTTTTGGCTGATGGGTCTTGGTTAAAAGTAGAATTAGAGTGGAATGAATGTGACAACTTTCTTTTTTTCTTCCAGATAACTAGCCCACCAGGTTGTGGCAAAACTCAATTTTGTATTATGTTGAGCGTTCTGGCTACGCTGCCTGTAAGCATGGGAGGACTAGATGGAGCTGTTATATATATTGACACAGAGTCTGCATTCAGTGCTGAAAGGTAAGATGCAAAATTCTAAAATACACAGTTGCAACTTCTTTAGCAGGTTTTATATTGGAGCCTTGAACTATATTCTGAACAGTGGTAGATATTAAGCATTACTTTGATACATGCATTTATTGCATAGCTATTGAAATTAATTTTTTTAGAGTTGTTTACTCACCTTCCTGATTTGTATGACATTGCAGATTCCAGTTGTGGTATGACAAGGTGGATGGGGCACTCTCTAATTTATAAATGGTCTTAACAGTCCTGTACCTGAAAGCTTCCTTTGCAGTTCAGTTTGTGCAGTTAGCAGGAAGGTTTTGAGGGTGTAAAGGCCCAGCATTTAGAATACAAAGGAAATAGACTTTTTTCTGTGAACAGTAAGACTGTCATAGCCAGTTTTCTTTCAGATTTCTGTCCTATTTCTGCTAAGTGGGACCCCCTGTTCTTCTTCTGCAATTCCAGTTTCCTTCCACAGTAACCTTGTGTCTCTCCAGTATTCTTAGTGGCCATGCAGCACATGCTTACCTTTGTAACGTATTGGTTCTTCTGCTATATCCTGCTTTGCCCATGCAACCAAAACTCCTCAGCTATGCACTTACAGTATCTTCTAACTACTGGTTAGACAGGAGACACTAACTGCTGTATCTGCTTGAGAGTTACAGATGTATGCACATGTTGGTTACTGCTCTTCCCATGTTAACTGACTGGTTAACTGCTGAATAATTCTGCAATATTTAATTAAAGGTAGCTGTAATTTACTTAGCTACTGATTTTTATAAACCGTGAGGATTTGATGTTTCTGAAATGTCTGTTCCTTTGTCACTGTTGTTTCGAATTAGTTCAAAAGTTATTAAGAGTCTAGGGGAGGACATGAAAGATGATGCTCTCATCCTTGTTTTTGTGCAACAATGGGCAGGAAAATAATCTATACATTTCATTTGACTTAGTTGCACCCATGGCCTGAATCTGGAGTATCAAAGCAAATGTATTTGCATTGTTTAATCATTTGACGTTATCATGTATGGGCAGGTGGTGTTTCTAACGCTGTTTTTTGTCAAGTTAGTTTCACAGAAGTTTGAATTACTTTAAACTGGAAATGTAATATACCAAAAAAATAAAGCTTCAAGCAAGAGTTCTGCAAAATATGATGCTTCCTTCTTACCAGTTAATTTTTGTTTCAGGTCCCTGAAATGTAGATAGTAAAAAAAAGCGTAGGATCTAATGAGTGAGTTAAGACTTAGTGCTTCAAAGCTAATACTAAAGAAAAGGAAACCAGATGAATGTGAAAATGAAACTGCTAAAAATAGAGTAGAATGTAGAAAGGAAACATGGTAAAAATAACATTATTACTTAGGATGAGAATATCTATGTATAAAATCGTATTTAGTATTGCTTAGTTGGAAATGATAACTGAAGACAATTTCAATAGACAAGCTATATTTTATACTTTCTGTGTCGCAGCCTCTAAGGAGCAACACCAACAGAGCAAGGGATGTGCTTATCCTTTTGTGCTTGGTACCTGTTAGACTACATCTAGATCCTGTGTCCACTTTTGGGTTCTTTGTATGAGAAAGACATGACAAACTGCAGGGAGTTTAGCAGGGGACGACTAAGAGGGTTGGAGGCTGGAGCACTTGCCATTTGTAGAGAGACTGGAGGCTTGCTCAGTCTAGAGGAGAGAAGGCCTTGGGCTGGATCTGACAACAGCCTTCCACTACCAGTGAGAAGGCTATCACAGTGGTGCAGTGGTTCATGGCAGGGAGACAGCAGGTGTGCATTGGAAACCATTTCTGTACTGATATAAAGAGAAGCCTTTTCACCATAAGGACAGTCAGGAATTGGAGAAGGTTGCACAGAGATCTTATGCTGCCTCTGTCATTGGAGGCCTCCAGAATATGACTAGGTAAAGCGTCAAGTAACTTGTTCTGACTTCATAGCTGGCACTACTTCAAATAGGATGTTGACCTGGAGATCTCATGAGTTCTCTTTCTAACCTGAATTTTCTTTGATTCTATAATCTTGTATATAGTAGATGGCAAGTAGGAAGGGTTTTGATTTTGTTGTTGTTCTAAACACTTCAAATAAGAGGGCAGATATTCATTTAACAGCAGTTTATTTTAAAGGGGTTAATGGAGACATTTAGGTAGCACTATTTTTATTTTGAGCACTAAAGTCTCTACTAAGAGCTTGAGAAGTGTGTTTGTATCCCTGCTGCTTTTTAGGGATGAGAGTCACTAAGTTGTGGCTGTCATACTGGCTGTAATGCTATGCTTCTTCTAGAAAGATGCTGCATAAAGCTGGCTAATTTTATTTGTTTTGCTGAAAGGCACTTCTCTTTTGTCATTCTGCCTGGCAGGTCTTACTTAAGGGCAGGGAGCTTATTATTTATACAAACTTTCATAGTCCTATTACTTATTCTTTAACATGAAAGTTTAGTTCAATCTAATAGCAGTACTGGGAAGAGTGATCAGAATTGAGACTGGTCTTGTAAGATATGCCACTGGTTTCTGTAGTTCATGTATTTTTCTCTTGTGTAAGATAAAGTTGTAGCAGTGCAGATGGTGTGTCTGTTATTTAGCTCTGTCAGAACATGGACAGTAGGATGGGTAAACAAAATGGCTGTAGTAAGCCTGTAAATCAAAATTGTTGTCATCAGTTTTGTAACAATTCTATTAAACTCTAGCCAGCAATTAACTGAAAACATACCGGACATATTTAGGAAGTATTAAAATAATTTATTTGGTTTGCTTGTCTCTCTAGCCATATTTATTGCTTGTGAAGAACACTGGATACAAATTTCTCTGAACCAAAGCTGAGAACAAACAGATTTTTCACTGTATGGGTCTCTGCACTTATTGCAGAGAGTTCTGTGCAGTTTTTGGCTGCATCACGACAAACAGGATTTAGATCTTAGCTTTGAACCTGCATGGGGCTCTGTGAATCGTATTGCCATCTCAGCTAGATTTTGGCATGTCATTTTAAGTCAGTCTGTGTAATGATGTCCTTTGTGATATTCATGTCCATCAGGGAGCATGCTGAAATCTCATTTCATGCAGACCATTGAAGGACAGATCACTGCTGCCGAAGTGGTCTGCATGATTAATTGTGCAAATGGAAAGACAAGTCTCTTTCCCTGGAAGTTCTGAAGGACAAGCTTAGATGTAATAAGGGATGTATCTAATGAATGAGATTAAGGCTGTTGCAATAAATTTCCTTGCTCAGAATAGGTGTATTAACATTCAAGCTTAGTGTTTTTATTTTTAAACCAAATAAAACTTATTTAAAAGAATCTTTCTGAAATAGCTTTAATGAAAGGGATCTAAATAAAAAGCACCAAGATAATCAGTAAGTTGTGCCCATAGGTATCATCCACTAGATGACACTCTTCTCACGCTATAGGTGGTCAGATATGTTTGCTTAAAATACAGTTGAGTATTTTCTGTTATTAAAAATTAAAATCTTCATTGTGGATAAAAATGTACAGTGCTCAGATTGTAAATATGAGTTTCTAAGTTAAATTCTTATATCATCTATTTAAGGACTTAGATAAAATTGCCTTGTGTTAAGAGGGATGCAGCTGCAGAATTTGCAGGCAGTTAGCAGTTCTAAATCATATATCATTTAGTGTCCTCAATGATTTTATATATAAAATCTCATTTAACAGAAAATGCTGGCCTCTCATCAGTAAATTCTTTAGTTTTACATCTGTGCAAGAGGTTTTTTCAAAGCATAGTTTCTGAATACAAAAGTATTTTGACAACAAATAATAAATACCCAACTTCCTCTGATTTCTTTTGGTGTTATCGCCAGTTATCTGATACGCTTCCTTCTGATACTCTGATAATAAACAGTGGTATGCTTAACAATTGTAATTCAGGGTTTGGAAGGATCATGAATTTGCTAATAAGGTAATGGAGAACATTTAATTATGGAACCCCACATTCAGTTCTGTCACTGAAGCAGCTACTTAAAGTGTTTAGTCATTTCATTATATCAAGTCATGCTAGCTGTACCTCTGCTATCTGAATAGATGGATCGTCAGTTGTAGCTGCCTGGCAGCTGGAGCCTAAGTCACTTTGTGACAATGCTGATTTTTCTTTAATGTTATAAAAACTGTATTTTCTTAAAATTTTATAAGCCCTTTTTACTGTGTCCTACTGGCACAATGGGAATGGTTTCAGTGAAAAAGTCTCCCATCTAAATGACCTTGTTCTTGTTTTTAAGGAGAGATTGTCTGTGAAAAGAATTTCACTTTGACAGGCATATTTCTGTACATGTACTGCTTGTATAAGTACTTGCAGTCAAACTGAAATCTGTTCTTTGCAGTCCTGCTACCATGTTAGCAGGATCTTGTAATGGATCTTCTGTTTTTTACCAGCTTGTTAAATTTCTGTGGTGACACAAAGTTCACTTTATGATTTCACCACAGGATAAAGGTGGAAGGGAAAGGTAGTTTGAGTTGGAGAGTACACTTGCTTAAATGAAAATAATGTTTAGATATAATAATTTAAATGGTAGAATGCTTGGCCATTGAGGGAACCTCTTGTAGCATACTCAAAGAACTTTGCGTTCAGTAACTATAAACTTTTCAGTTTCCTTCTGGAGGAGATATACTGTTTCTTTGTGTACAGACACATTGGGTCTTTCACCAGTGTACCAGGAAGAGAACCTAACTGTGCTGACTTCCAGTATTTCAGTCTGAGTGCTCTCCTTTGGAAGAGACTTCCAGTATTACTTGATACTTGCTTATCATTCAGAGATTTGCTTTGTGAGTACTTGATGCTGTATTATCCCACATTCTTCTTCTGTTTTTTGGTAGGTTGATTGAGATAGCAGGAAACAGATTCCCTACTTACTTTGATTCAGATGAGAAGCTGTTCTGCATGACCCGTAGCATTCACCTGTATCGAGAGCTGACCTGTGGCAGTGTCCTGAAGAGGTATTTTTTTTTTTCAGACTTTTAAAAAAAGGACCATTTTAACTGGGTCTGTTATATAACTTTTTTTATATCAAAGTTTTATGAAGAGGAAATAATTTAGTTATTTTAGACATTTTCATGTTGATAACAGCATGGTTTTCAACAAGGTAAAACTGCTAAAGAAAGACTGGGATTACTCTTCTCATTTCATAGCTTGTAACTAATGCAATTTATGGTTTAGGTTTGGTTTACTGTCTTTGGTGGAAATGGATTTGACCTTCTGCATAAATAGACACCAGGGATTCTAGTGCTGACAACAGGATGCTGCTACTGCAAAAAGGGCACAGTTTTAATGTCCATTTAACTTGCTATCTGCCATTCAAGGGTAGTACAGCATAGTGTTGCTAACTAGAGGTTTTTCCAAACCTCTTTTGGAGAGGTCCTGCTTTGTGTTCTGTGGCCTACTGGAGCCTCAGGTTCCTTTGTGAATCTCTTCAACATATGCAGATATTGGTGGAGGTGGTGGTGGGGGGAAGAGGGACTGACTTTCAGCTTATTGAAGTAAATCTTTTATATAACAATTTCAAGGTTGTAAAATGGTTCTGTTGTAGAACTACTGTTGCCAAATAGCAGGTGTGTTTTGTTTTATTCTTTTTTAGGATTATGTCTTTGGAAGAAGAAATAATTTCCAAGAAAGTTAAACTCATCATAATTGACTCTGTTGCTTCAGTTGTCAGAAAGGAGTTTGACACAAAACTCCAAGGCAACCTGGCAGAGAGAAGTAACTTTTTGGCTAGAGGAGCATCGGTGTTGAAGTATTTGGCAGAGGAGTTCTCAATACCAGTAAGTTCTTCCTCCTTTCTTAAATTTTAAGCTTTACAGTATCAAGTAATAAAATCTGACAGGAATGAAAATGACAGGAAGATGAAAACCAGAGAAAGCTTCTAGCAGGAATCTTCAAACAGACACTGTTTGAAAAATAGTTGGGCAATGGGGGAACAGTAACTGTTCTGCTTGGTGTTTTTTTGTTTTTAAAATTTTTTTGCTGTTTATTTATCTAGGACTTCAACTAAGGGTTTACAAGATTGATTCTCCATCTGTGTTTCAGTGCTTTGTTTTCTCCCTTTTTTCTTAAATCTTATCTTTACGCTGCCATTAAATATGGAACCATGATGGTTCTATTCTAATGCAATGCTTACTTTAACTAGTGTGTACTCTGACTAGGTGAATATCTTGTTCTATCTCTCTCCCTTCTACTTAAGTTTATGGAATCTCAGAGCCTTATGCTCTGGAGCAGTGTAAATTCCTTTTGTGGCTGATAGTGTGTGCTAATTAATATAGAAAGGAAGGTAACAGCTCAGCAATTTATTGTCTGTGGACTTGCCCACACAATATAAAGGAGGACATGGACACTTAGTGCAGGGACTGGGTGGGACTGATTGAAAAAGGCTTTAGAAGATGTAAGCTGCATAAATCTCTGTGTGTGTGTATATGTGTACGTTCATTATATGATCCAGTCAGGATCATATCAGCACAAAAGTTGATTCAACTCTTGGAAGTATTTTGTAGTATGGGTAACCTACTCATTACTCAGTGTAAGAGAGAAACTGTGGCGATAAGTTCAGTGAGACCGGTGAGGCCTTTTCTCTCTGGCATTTCTGAGAATGCAGCAACTATCATACCAGAAATCTGCACCTCAGAAATGTGTAACTGGCTGACTTAGGAGGGATGGATTTCCTCCTGCTATGGAATTTCTAAGGACTTTTGATGGAGAAGATTAAACGCTGCATTAATAGTTTGCCTTAATGTCAACTTCACTGTGCATAGCTTTAAGGAAGAGAAAGGTTGTATAACTGCAATTGATTGTGTGTGCTAAGAAACATTGTGATCTGTAGTACCTCAGACTACTGCAGAGCTGAAAGAATCTCACAAATCAGATTTTAACAGAGGTCTGGCATGATATTACATGTCAAATGCATTTATTGTTCCAAAATTTCCAGTAATACAGATAACTATTTTAAAAAGAACTGTACAAGCCAATAAGAAGACCTTTCTATAGCAAGTCTTCTTTACAGTAGGGGTGCGAGAGCACTGGACCAGGCTGCCCAGGAGGGCTGTGGAGTCTCCTTCTCTGGAGACATTCCAGAGCTGCCTGGACACATTCCTGTGTGAGCTCGTCTAGGTGATCCTGCTCTGGCAGGAGGGTTGGATAGATGATCTTTCTAGGTCCCTTCCAACCCCTAACATTCTATGATTCTTTTTAATTGTTCATGCTAGAAATGTCAGTTGCTGTTGTATCATAATAATAATTACAAAGAGAGGGATTAGCGGGCACAATGCAGATATTATCAAATTTGTTGGATACATCTACTATTTAGGTATCGTATGTATTATATATATTAATATAAAATGAGTGAGAGCTGCTGGAGGAGAACTACTTTCATAAAATGAACTGGAAATTTTGTGCTTGGATGTAGAAATACTCTGACAAAGGCAGAAAAAATAGCAAAGTTAAGAAATAAGTCCCAGTTATTATTTTTTGATCCTAAATAAGGCATACAAGGAACTTAGCACTTTATTCCTTTCTTTTGTCATGCTTTTTGAGAACTCTTACGGTCTCAAATGCAGTGCACCTTGCTGACAGGGTGCATGGGGAGGTTTATATGGAAAATTAGGAAAACTTTCTTCACCAAAAGGGTTGTCAAGCACTGGAACAGGCTGCCAAGGGAAGTGGTGGAGTCACCATCCCTGGAGTTATTGTAGATGTGGTGCTTGAGGACATGGTTTAGTGGTGGACTTGGCAGTGCAGGGCTAATGGTTGGACTTGATGATCTTGAAGGTCTTTTCCAACCTAAACAATTCTGTGATTGTAGGAGTATCTTTAAAATACAGATACAAAAGATAGTGGCCTAGTTAGTGCACCCAGTAGTGTTTATAGTACTTTAAAAAGTCAGGAAAGAACTGGAAGTATGAACGCTCTCATATTTGGGGAAAATATTATGCAGCACTTTGAAAAATGGGAGAAGTTTCATAGGAAGATACCATTTTTCTCTATTCCTGTATTTTTTTCTCCTTTAGACACTCTTTGCTCACCCCTCCACCTTCATTAAGATGGTGAGGCTGATCTGGATTGGAGCCTCTGACAGTTTAGGCTGCTGCCTTGCGTGCTATCAGAGAGACAGTGTAAAAGTCTTAGAGTAGGACTATATGAAGCAGCCTAAGATTGTGATCCTAATTCATCCTACACAACAAAATGAAGTTTGAACTTTTAAAGATTTCCATTACATTAAAGGAGCATGATTACTTGGAGGTATTTGTGAGGTGGTTGCTGATCTGTCCTTGTTTCTCACTATGAGTGCTTTGGTAAGGAGTTCTGGGATTTTGGGCCACAGTGTGTCCTCAGGTCACAGCTGTTTTTGAATTGGTCCTTGAGATATCTTACCTTTTAAATAAAATCTTTAACGATCCGTATAATTACATGTAAATTCACAAACTGAAAGCTTGTATATTTTAAAATCACTTATTATTTAAGCTTATCAATTTACTGAAGGAAATCCAACTGTGTTTTCATTTATTGTCATCTTTAACACACTTTGCTTGTGGTTTGGCCCTGGAGTATTTTAAAGATTTGTTAAATTTTATGTTACAAAATAATTTGTAGTAACTCCTGTTAGTTAAGATAGGAGGGCCTTGGCTAGAGACTTGGATTCTTGCAAGCACGAATGCCTAGGCAACGCTGTGTCTGAGTAGCACACAAAATCCAGCATCAGGGTGTGAATAGACATCTGCAACTGTTGGTGCATACTAGAGGTAAGTCTGCTGTTGCATGCATTGCATTAACCTCTGCTACTTGGGGTTACAGAGTATCCAAGGTTTTCAGTGTAAATAACTGTCTTGGAATTATTTCAGATGTTTTTACTTTATGAGAAAGTCATAAATATAAATTTGGGACTTAAAGAACATGATAGGTTTGCAAAGTGATTTAGATCACTAATACATTGGGCACATGAAGAAGTATGAAACACTTATTTCATGGCAGAATCAATGCATCTAAATACTGAGTTGGGCAACAGGTAGGGGGACTCGGTCTGAGACTCTGATAAAGATTTGGACTTGACTGACAGTTGAAGTCAATCCTTTTGGCTGTAGCTAAAAAGTCTGTTGAAAAACTTTGAGTCACTGAGCAACAGAATCAGAAATAAGGGGGTTGTGTATTATCTATTTAGCTATATCCATTACTGGGGCGGTACATCTGGTGTATCCAGAGAGGTCCAGAGAGGATGGTGAAAAATCAGCTTCCAGAGAAGAGCCTTGAAAAATGACAGGGAGAATGGGAGAGCAGTCTTAGCAATTAAGATGTAAGGTGCTTAATTTGTTTAGCCTAGCTAAGGAAATGTTCCCCCAGCTCCAGAAGGATAGGGAGCTGCTGGAGAGAGTCCAGCCCAGGGCCAGCAAGATCATGAAAGGAGTGGAGCATCTGCCCTATGAGGACAGGCTGAGAGAGTTGGGTCTCTTCAGCCTGGACAAGAGGAGACTGAGAGGAGACCTCATTAATGTTTACAAATATGTTAAGAGTGAGTGTCAGGAGGAGGGAGCCAGGCTCTTCTCAATGGCATCCAATGTTAGGACAAGAGGGAATGGGAGCAAGTGGGATCACAGGAGGTTTAGTATTAACATGAGGAGAAACTTCTTTCCAGTGCAGGTGCCAGAGCACTGGAACAGGCTGCCCAGGAGGGCTGTGGAGTCTCCTTTTCTGGAGACATTCCAGAGCTGCCTGGACACATTCCTGTGTGAGCTGGTCTAGGTGATCGTGCTCTGGCAGGGGGGGTTGGACTAGATGATCTTTCTAGGTCGCTTCCAACCCCTAACATTCTGTGATTCTGTGATGTTAAGAGTTTCTTCATTAGTCAATATATACCTACTTGAGGAACAGGTATTTGATAAAAATGACCTTTTCTTCAGCTTGACCTTCTCTTCAGCTGACAAAGGTATACCACAGTTCTGTGATTGGAAGCTGAATTAAGCAAGTTCAGACTTCAAATAGGAGGTGTCTTCTTACTAGACTAATTAAGCATTGGAATGCATTATTAAACATAAATAGCTTTGGGGGGGGGGGTTTGCTTGTTTTTAAAGTACAAAACCACAAAGCTATTTTTTATTATATATGGACATTAGTAAAACATAAGTGGTTTCTTGAAAAGTGAAATATGATGCCCAATTTCCGTCTTTCATCCCTTCTTCCACCTAACTTAGTGGTAAGCCTGATTCCATCCTAGGCTCTTTAAATGACGCCAGGGCAAGAGGCAGCACAAGGTTTGGATCACTTCTGGGCTGTTGGCAGGCTACCTGGCAGCCATACTGATGACTGTACAGTCACTGAAGCTTTTGCCTCCATGGGCACTATGTAGCAGCATCCCTTTTTCCCATTCCTTGCACACAGCTGCAACCGAAATCTACTTTTTTTTTTCTGCCAGGTTTGGTTGAAACTAACCAGTCAGATCAAGAAGTAATTGCTAGAAACTGAGAAGGACAGTTGGATTATAAATCAAGCAAAAAGCCCCTTATTTTTGAAATATAGTGAATATGTAAGGCTGTATTGAACATTTACATTTATCTCTTTTAGAGCATGTTGTACTTGAGAGCATTTGGATCTGAATGTTTTGTGCAATATCTGTTTATGTTGTGTACCAGATTACATATTTAAGCAGCAGTAATCAGTCCTATATGTTTCCTGTCTAGTTTCCTGACTTCCTTAACCTTTTTAATGACAAAATAAAACAAAATACACTATGGATTTTCTGTCTTATCTTTTTCCATATTCATAGGAAACAATTTATTACTAGTAAGTGATATTCAGTGAAAGTAGTTTACAGAATCACAGAATCACAGAATCACCAAGGCTGGAAAAGACCCCCAGGATCATCAAGTCCAGCCTATGACCCAATACACCACAACATCTAAACCATGCCACTCAGTGCCACATCCAATCTTTTCTTAAACACCTCCAGGGACGGCGACTCCACCACCTCCCTGGGCAGCCTATTCCAGAGCCCAATCACCCCCTCGATTCTAGTTTAAAGCCCTCTCAATAAGGGCTTCTAGCTCCTGTGAGTTTAGTGTTCATGCTGGTTGAGAGAAATGATAGCTCCGTTTCAGTGAAGAGTTAAAATTAAAATCCAGTATGACTAGAATTGTTCATGAGAATTAACTGTTTAGCTTATAAAAATGATTTCTAGAACCTGATCTTCTGGTTGTTAATACTTGAGAAAATGTGTGAAGCTGGCTAGACATCTCCATGGAAAACCACTCTAAAAGTGGAAGTTGCAAAACCAAACTGCTTTAAGTGTTCTTTTAAATGTCAAATTGACACTGAAGATGAAACTTGCATTGTAAATCCCTAAGGCTAATCAAGTTATAGCCCTGGCTGTCCTTCATACTTTTGTCTGGGTTGTGTTTTTAGATCTGGGATGTGAACCTTTGTTATTTATGATAAGCATGTTGCTTATCATTATTACCAGCAAATGTATAATAGTATATTTTATACTTTTAAAAAAAATTTTTGTTGTTCTTCCTGAGAATATTAGATCTCTGAGGAGAGACTTTCATCTCTCATTTGTCATTTATAGTACAAATGAAAGCAAAATCTTACGTAGTTATTCTCTAATGCTTTTATTTGCTATGCTAAATAAATTAAGAATCCCCTGATTTCCACAGGTAATGTTTTTCCCCTTTAGATGCCTCGTGCTCCATTTAAAAATGAAAAATTTGCTTTATCAGTATTGCTAGTATGACAGCAATTAAAGCTGTTATAGTCAATTCTTTTCACACTCAGTTCTCACATTTTTTCAGTGCTTCATACTTATGTTTAAAGTTTACTCTGTAAACTTTACAGAGTACTGCTGTACTCTGTAAACTTTATGCCTGAGATTTTAATTTGCTTTGGAAAGCCACATGTTTAGCTAAATATATATTTGGTTTTAGGTTGTGTAGGTCGTTTTTTTTCTTCTCAAAATCAATGGATATATGCAAATTGCTTGGCATCTGCATTTTCTGCTGTCTTTGGTTAAGTGTGTTTAATTGTATCATATCAGCTTCCTTCAGTGAAGTGTCTCAAGAGTGAAGTGCCTCTGTTGGCAAAGAGAGACGATTCAAACTGTTAATTTTCTCTTTCTTTGTAAGAAAGTATTTCCATTTGGCCTCATCCTTGCTTCTGTTTCCACACAGATAGTTGCTTGTCAGCTCCATGGCACCTTTGCTATTGCTGTTATGATATTTGAAAATATTAGTTCATGGAGAGCTAAGCAAATTCCAAAATGGAAAATTTCTGAAGAAAAGTTGCTTAAATGGCAGTTCCCTTTGAATTGGTAATAAATACGTAGAAAGTTTGGAAAAAACAGCTAGTTGATTTGTTGTTACAGTATGTGGCAACCCTGTATGCTGACTTTTCCAAAACTGTGGAGCTACATTAGATTTCCTGGTGAAGGCTAATGTGTCTGGTCTGTAAGGTTATGAAATGCAAACTTTGTTTTTATACTTCTCTATTAAAAAGTATTTTTAATACCAATGTTACAGGAACAGTAATTAAATTATCTTTGCAAGCTGTTTAAATGTAGAATATGAAAAACTTTTCTCTGCTTCCAAAACTTAGAGAACTGGTTTCATTTTGAAGTTTTCTAAAAATAGAAATATCTTCTATGTTCTTTAGTGAGGAGCTAACCTTATCAGAAGAAAACATTTTGAAACCAAGTTACCAGAATCTTGCTAGCTGTATGTAGGCCAGATGTGGTTCAAACCAGTTTCTAGTGGTGAGAATTCAGTGGAAAGTATGGGTTCTGTTGAGCTGCTGGTATTTATGTAAAAGTGGCTTGTTACTTAGGTGTCAAACATATTTTGTATTTATGGATGTATGTGAGCTTGTATACCTTTCCCAACTGCTAATAGAAGGATCTTTATAGTTCAACTTAATCATACTAAAGTTCTGGCCATCTGCTTGCTGCAAAACATTGAGGTTTACCTAAAAATATAATTCTCTTTTCAGTCTGGGGCTGCTACTTGCCCTTTCCCTATGCATCTCCCCCTGCCTAAACTTCCATATGAGTAGCTTTGGTGATGTGTTGTGGGTTGGGTTTTGTAGTTGTTGGGTTTTTTGGTTTTGTTCTATTTTTTTCCCTGTATTTGTCTATGCAGTAGCATGCAAGTTAAAACAATTTGCAACTGTTTGCTTGGAAGACAGAATGATGCTCCTGAACCTTTTATTAAGATAATTCACCAACTTCTTGGAGAAACCGAGTTGTCATTATGTGAACTTGATAGGCTGAAGAGATACTAGTGACTTATGCTAATCATATTGTGAATGTTATCCACAGAAGCATAAATATTTAGAATAGTGTAGATACTGCAGAATTTGATGACTTTTATTTTTCTGTATGAATTAAAGAAACATTGAATAGCCCTAACTTTGTTTTGAGCCATGGAAAATAGTAGTTAATTTGTTTCCTAAATCAGAAAAATTACTTCCCAAACTAACTTTCTTATAGTACAGAACAATTCTTGTTCTCATCAAGTTGTTTCACTCCCACTGCACCAGAATTCAAGTTGGTGTTCATGTCCTCATTAAATGGTGAACTGAGCATTAGAAAATTATGTTTGTACCAGTTATATCAGAACTTCTGGTCTCAAAAACATTCTCTTTTGGTGCAAAGAGGAATACCTAACCTTGTAATAGTTTGTGAAACAAACATAATATTTCTGTTAAGATTTCCTCCCATGATATACATGGAAGTATTTTGTGCCCAGAGCTGAGTCTATAGCTTTGTTTTTTTAATTAAATATTGTTGTGTTACCCATTGTTTTCTTACAAAAAAAAGTGTCATAATTTCACATATATATGAATACTGCTGTATATAAAGTGTGGTTTGAAATGAATTTAATTTGTGTTATTGTTTCATTAGGAAAACAAAATGGTTAAAGAGGGCTTACAGACCAGAGTTTATTCTTTGCCCTTGCTAAAAATTCATAAACTCATTATTTGTTGGCAGATATTTTGTTTCAATTATGCCTCTGCTCCACCATACTGAGCAAAAAATAGTTTTGATAAAAGGGATTTAATTCAACTGCTGAGTGTCGTTACAATGGCAAAGTTAGATGGTTTTGTCTTCTCATGTGGCTGTTAAAAGTTATTCTTGGATGGCAGAACTTGTTTTAGTTTAAAATGACTGGTTAAAATGTAATTATAACCATCTTCAGTACTGCTGCCATCTGTGTACTTTTTTATACGTGTCTGGAGAATATACGTTTCTGCAGTTTATGGCCCAACACAGTGTTCCTTTTGGACTGTCTGTGCTCATAAAATGTTTAATACTGCTGAGGAAAAGGAATGAGAAATGGTAGAGCAGTATTTCCTGTTTTCATGTGGTGGTAAAGTATAGAAAAGGAGGTAGTTTAAAGTTATATGATACTGGAATTCAGTTTTCTTTTTCTTTTAAAGTATTCCCTCCATTGCTTTTTCCATTTTACAGTGCAAGTGACTTTGCCAAAAGCTATCATTCTGCACAATTGCACATATGAAATTATGTAGAAGGAAGGCACCAGTATTAGCACAGAGGCAAGAGAGTTGAGAGGAGTGAGATTTTATTACCAGGTTTGGTTTTGATCTGCTATGTAATCATGGACAGTACTTGCTATGAAGGAGGGCAGACACTTTCCCTGATACCTGCCTTGACTTGAATTTCTGAAAGACTTTATCCAAAATGAATGAGCAGTTTCTTGTGTCTTCTAACCCTAATTCTTTTTACACTGGGTTCCATTCAGTTGATTTACGTTACCTTGAAAGTGAGGTGCCTAAAAGTGAAACAGTATTCCAGATGAACCTCAACAAATATTTAGGTATGGAGAAGGATTTTTTTTCTCATGCCTTGCAGGACATCCTCTAGTTTATGCATCATACTACACTGTTTGTTTCTTTGCCACAGCCTGATTTAGCATTCATTAAAACACTGGATCTACATCTGCTGACTTTGTTACTTAGCTAGTTGCTCCTCCTTCTAATGTGTTGTTTTTCCTGTCTTGCCCAGATGGTTTGAATTCTAGTAGTCTAGTGTACTTGCAGTCTCCTCACTGATTTCCTGTTTTTGCAAGGAGAATGATCATTCTTTCTATTAGAGATTCTTTGTGCAATTTTTGGGTAGAACCAGACTTGAAGCAGACTATACCGTTTTGTTCAGTAAGAGACCTTTAAACATTGGTAACTGCTATTTGTCATTTTCCAATTAAGTTTGCCATTACCCTGTAATGTATTAATCTAGGTTATTTTTGTCTCATTTAACTGGCGTACCTGTGTAAGATGTTCTGTTGCTAAAACACAAGCACAGTATTTTGGGGTTTTTTTGTGCTGTCATGTTGTTATTCTGTATGTGCTGTAGAAAACAACAGTAATTCTACTGAAGGGCTTTTATGCCTTTTACTGGAAGTTTAGGGTTTGGCAAGATGTAGTTTTGACTCTGTGAAAAAATTGCCTGAACCTTTAGGCTAATAATCTATTTGTAACTCTGCAGAGAAGTACGTCTGCTTTGAGTGTTCCAGTCTTTTCACATGTTTTCTTGTGCTGCCTCCTTGTCCTTTGATTTTATTTAAACCGTGGGCTCTCTAGGAATATTTCTGCATTTGCATAATGTGCAACTGAAAGTGATTCTAGTCTCTAGACAGGATAGCAATACAAAGAATAATTGACCACATCACGGGTTGTTGGAAAAATCTCACCTGTCTGAGCTCAGTGTAGACTGACTAATGGTTTGGTTTCCATATTTTCTAGAGTTAGTTTGCTTTATGGTTACACAGCCCAAGGGCTTCTGGAAATAAAGAGAACCTGCTCTGCGTTTGTTACTCCTAAGTAATATTGTACCAGTCCCCTGAGGCATAAAGGGATGAGGATAAGAGGAAATTACAATAGGCAATGCATATGATTGTTACAATACAAAAGTACCTAGAGATCAAAAGTAAAAATCTTATTTTAATAGTAGAGATGACTGTATCACTTTCCTCTTTGTGTCTACTGAACTGCTGTGTGAGAATATTGCATTTGTGTGGAACCATGTGCATTGCTGGGGCTGCTTTTTTGTGAAGTGTGATCTGGAAGCTTCATGATGCAGTCTGCTTCTGCTGTTAACTGGAGAACCTGCCTTTTTCAGTCTGCAAAATTTCTTTTCCTTCCACACATGGTTGGATAGCAGTAACAGACAACACACCAAACTATTGCAGCTATGTGGTTGATGATCCTGTGCTGCCTTGAAGATAGGAGTATCTAAGTTTACAGGACAGGCCTTTCAGTCTGCAGTTTTTTTTCTACACTTGTGCATTAGAAGATTTGTGGGTTTTTCTTTGGTTTCCCTTGAATTGGAAATCAATTGGAATCTATGAGCTATAATATAGAGGTCTCCTGAGCAACTTCATTCTGATTTTTCTACAATAAGCCTCCACCTTCTTTATTGAGAACATGTATATTTTGTATCATTGTTCATTGAAGTTGCTGCTGTCTGTGTTGATTTGCTCACTCCAGTTTTCTTTTTAAAGAAGAAAACCCATTGTTTTAACAGCAAGCATTTTAATTCATTTGGCAGAAGTTCAGTATAATCAAACTGAGGGAGGCTTATTCCAAATACAGTTTCCACTGAAAATCTACATGATTTTGGTAACCTCATCAAAACTGTCATGTTGCCTCTCACTAAAATGCGTTGCTGTATCTCACGGGAGAATACAGTATTCTTTTGTAATATTCTAGGTAAACAAAATTAGAGTTAGAGGGTTTTATTAAATAAGACTGAGCAGTCATCTGCAGAATTCTAATTAGACAGGAATGAAAGAGATACTGGGTTTTGTTGATGATACTACATCTGAATTTCAGTAAGACAGTATCTCTCTGCCTCAATACTCTGTTAACATTTGTGATGCTCTTGATGTGGATGAGCTGCATTGTCCACCCCAGAATACAAATAATTTTCTTTGTTTTTTAGATTCCAGTATTTTCCATGCTTCATTTTTCTGTTTATTGTGTCTTATACTTTTGACCTGGAGCAGAGAGTGCTTTCATCTTCAGCAATATCTGGGAGTTTGACTGGATTCTTGGCAGACTGTGGTATTATCATATTTTTCATGGTGTGCTGGTTAGCAAAATCACCTCTAATACATGAACTAAACACTACTTTTCATGCAACTGAAACACATATTTCATGTAAAGGAAAAATGCCTTACTGCTTGGGTGCTTGTTGTAACTTCATAAAAGTCCCCCCTGGGGAAAAAGGGGCTTGCTTTGGGCTGTGGGCATGTACTGGTGCTCTTGGTACTTTACTTCTCAAGAACATTCCTTTGAGCAAACTAGCTTCAGATATTGGCACTTTGAAATGGCAAACTGAAGTTACTTGTCTGTAAAGCCTATGAACAGTACTAGCAAGCTACAACTGGGTAATTGGAAGTTTGATGTAGGGCTTTGTGTCTGTTTCTCTATAACTCTTAAATTTGTGCATCACCAAATGTATGCTAAGTCTGTTTTAATTCAGCGGTCGTGAGAGAAGATGCAGTGAAAGCTAATCTAGGTATGAAATACTAAAATTTCTTTTTAAATTCAGATTCTTGCCTTCTGTTATCTTCTCTGATTTCCTTAAACAACATCTTATTCTAAAAAACCTGAGGCCTTCCCAGAGAGATTTGCGATGACATCTGAGAACTGTTCCTGTATGTTGTTAGCAGATTCTTTCAGTTCTTCAGGAAAGAGTACAGGAGCTTGCTGCTCACCTTTTTTAGTAGTATGTCCTTTTCCATACAATTTTCTAGCTAGATAGTGAACAGTATGTTTGAAAGAGGAATTGACTGATAAACATTTCAGGTTTGCTTGTGTCAGAAATTGTTTTTTGGTAGAATTCTTAACCTGAAAAATCCTAGAATGGTTTGGGTTGGAAGGGACCTCCGAAGGTCACCTAGTCCAACAACCCTGCAGTGGGCAGGCACATCCCCAACTAGATCAGATTTCCCAGAGCCTTGTCAAGCCTCACCTTGAATGCCTCTTCTGATTATGCACTGTTAAAGGATTTCCTGAGAGAATATATACAGCCAGCCACCTAAGGCTGGCATGTGTTGGTGTTGTGTAACTTTCTGTGGTTGCATGGAAGAACTCCATGATCACGACCTTTCCTGGCATTGTAATGGAAACAGACAGGCTTGGGCAGTGAGTACATTTGTGAGGAGGCCTGAGTACAGAGTGTATGCATACTAGAACAGATATGCTCTACTCTGCTTCTGCAGTGCCTCTAAAATGGAGCTACTAGGAGCAAACATGCTGCTGAAACAATTTGTGAAGCCTGCTCCTGCTTGTCATATTTTCAAGGAGCATCCTGGCAATAGCAAAGGAGATTGTTATTGGCTAGAGATACTGTTTTGAGATTGCAAGCAATGCCTACTGCTGTGCCTCCTTTTTCAGTTGTCTTAAGGGAGCCACAAAGCAGAGGAGCTAGCAAAGTGGTGAAGCTGCTGCCTGGAAATCCATTGACCTGCAGCCCATTCTGAAGTTATCCCTAGGAAAGAAGGCCACCAGATACAAGCTGCAAGCAGAATAAATTAACTGTGTGAATCACAAGTGGCACATGGGTGGTAGCTTAATTGAGCCTGCATTACAGGAAATTTGAATAATCCAAAATCAAGAGGTAGTCAACCAGAGATTAAATGGCAACAAGAGGACAAGACATGTTTTTTTCTTTTCTACCTGCCTTCTAATTCATTTTATTTCATTATAGAGTTTGCAACTGGTTCATACTTGCTGATAAGCCTGAACACAGATGTAAACCATCTGAAAAGCAACTCATGGGAAAAAAAATGTATTGGGCAATTGTTGTGCAGCTAAGCAGGCACTAATATAGGTGGAAAGGAGGAGCGGTGGTTTCTGGCAGCAGCACAGATTTGGAATGTAAAACTGCATCTTCAGTAAAAAGGGTAAGTATGAGTAAAAATACAAACCAGGTTATTACTCAGAACAAGCAAAGAAAAAGTGTTAGGTGCTTGGAACATCCTTTAAGCTTTTAACAGCTCTAGGAAGGATTCTGTTATGTACCATTATTACAATGCTTTGTACTTTGACTGAAGGTGAGCAAATGCCTGGCTGTGTACAGCCTATCCCTACATTCCTTAGGGCTTTAGTGCATCATTAAGCCAGTGTCCTGGTTTTAGTCTGAGTTTTCTGGTTTTAAAATGCATCATAATATGCTGTATTTGGAGTTGTAATATATCCATGCATAATGAAATATAGCTGAGGTCAGAAACTATGCTGAATAGTAGATTTTCAAACCACAGTATTTCTTCCTATGCTAAAATTCAGAATGAAATGTATAACAATCCATAAAATAACTAGTACAGTTCATAACATGCTTGCATTCCTTCATTATTAGTAGTTTCATATCCATCTGTCAGCATACTATGGCTAAACCATTAGCCAAGCGTTTGCAGCTGCTGCTTTACAAGTCTGTAGAATGTAGCCATCTCTAGCTCCTGTTTTTTGTCTACTAGTAAGAGGAAATTTTACAGAGAACTTGCTAAATTGTCCAAGACTGTAAGTTCAGTTCAAGATGAAAGCCTATGATCTTGCTTTAACTTACTTGGCCTGTGTTACTTTTTACAGTTATTCCTTTTGTTGGCGCTATGTTGGTCACAGCAGTTGTTTCAAGTAATATTGGTTTGTTTAATCTCATCAGAAGTTCTGCATTTGGTTGTTGAAGTCTTGTATTTTTGCTGTTCTATTTTTAAGAACATTTTGTGCAAATTACAGTTCCTGATTTGATCTGAACACAGAGCTTCTAGAGAGGTCTGTTTTCAGATGAATGCATCTATGGGTAGTATGTGTGTGGTTTTTTTGTTTTGACTTCCTCCATTAAAATGGAGATGAAGATGAATATTGTTTGCAGCCAAGACAGCTTCTGATGGAGGAAGTAGTGTGTACGTAGACTGCCAGACCACTTTATGTGTGATACTGAACAGTTACTGGAGAATAACACTGAAGATTATTGCTAAATCAAAATAGTTTCATGCTAACTACTTGGAGATGCAAAGTTTCTTGAAGTATTTGTGTGGCCCAGTTCCTCTGTGTGTGTATGTTTTATTTATTTATTTTAAAAATTCCAATACTGTCAAATTCCAAAGGCCACAATTTGGAAACAACAATAGATACCTGCTTTTCCTCCATTTTTTGGTGCCAGAGGAAATTTCATGTTTATGTTAACAGATTTTTAAATGATAATATAATATTTGTGTATGTTTACAAGGTTCTGTCTTCTAAAATAACTTTACTTATACTAACAATGTAATGAAATGTTTGCCATCTTATAAAACCCAGTGCTGGGGAATAAATTGCATTTTGCGTACTTCACAGTATCCCAGTATGTCAGGGGTTGGAAGGGACCTAGAAAGATCATCTAGTCCAACCCCCCTGCCAGAGCAGGATCACCTAGATGAGCTCACACAGGAATGTGTCCAGGCAGCTCTGGAATGTCTCCAGAGAAGGAGACTCCACAGCCTCCTGGGCAGCCTATTCCAGTGCTCCATCACCCTTACTGGAAAGAAGTTCTTCCTCATGTTAATACTAAACCTCCTGTGATCCAACTTGCTTCCATTCCCTCTTGACTGTCCCACCTGCATTCAGTCCAGTTACTCACCTCTGACTGGACCACTAATATGTCTAATATATCTGACCTCTCACCAGTTTAATACAGTGGCTGTTGAAATACAAACCAGTATGTTAGGTTTCCATTCATTTCCAAAGCTTTTAACTTCTATTTTCATAATAAGGACCAACTCTTACCAGACATTATTATAGAGTGGTAGTAGACTGGTCTGTTCGAGGCTTGTATTTCAGTTGCCTTAATGTTGTCTTTGCTTATTGTTTCTGATGGGGTTAGTTTGAAAGAATACCTGTCTTCTCTTTGGTTATTTTATACTCAGTTTTACTTCAAATGTTCTATTTGCCCTGAAACACTACTGGGTTTAATATTGTTTGAAGCTGGCTTTGCAGTTCCTTCTGAAGGAATAATTGACTAGCAATAATAGTGATGTGTTTCTCCTCTTGCGGACAATTTGTGCAGAAGCCTGTACTGTTTCTTCTTAGTCACTGCAATTCATAAAATCATAGAATCATCTAGATTGGAAAAGACCTCCAAGATCATCAAGTGCAACTGTCAACCCAACACGACTGTGCCCACTAAACCATGTTCCAAAGTGCCACATCTACACATTTTTTTGAACACCAGCAGGGATGTTCCACAACATACCTGGGCAGCCTGTTCCAATGCTTAACCACTCTTTCAGTGAAGAGATTTTTCCTAATATCCATCCTGAATCTCCCCTGGTGCAACTTCAGGCCATTTCCTCTTGTCCTGTCGCTAGTCACCTGGGAGAAGAGACTGATCCCCACCTCACTACAACAATATTTTTCGATGGTTGTTTAAGGAATCGTGTAAGTCACTGGCATTTTTTAGACAAACTATGGTTTAGATTTGGTCCATAAATTTTGCTAAATGTGAAGAGAGGCTCAAGGAAAATAAAATCTCAGTGGTACCAGGCATAGGTACCTGGTTCATGATGCTATGCTATCAGTGATAAAAGTAATATAGATTGTATTCCTGAGCTCTAAAAATACACACAATTACTGTCATGTGCTTCTGTCAGAAACTATAAATGGAATTACACTGTTATGGGTTTTTTATCAGTGCCAAAGTTTTTCAGTAAACCTTGTACTAATGCAGTCTATGACCTCTGAATATTTTAATCACTAATGCTTTTTTTCTCAGCTTAAGTAAATTTGCTTCCTAGTTCAGAGCTGTAGCTGATGAGGTAAGAATAAAGTGAAGAAAGATTGATAGGAAATGGTGTGAAAGATTTTTATTAGATCAGTTGATACAGTCAGGGAAAGGGAGAGTTTCTTGCTAGAAACCTGAAGAGGGGATTGGGAAAACCTGCCTGTCAGTCGGTCTAGTAAAGCAGAATGTTTCTGCCTGTAAACTTCCCCTCTTCTAGTTTAGACTCTGTAGAATCATAGAATCAGAATAATTGATGACCAGAGACATTAAGCTTTCCTAGTTTTTCTGTTTCATTTAGCCTTAAAATTTATGTTTAAGTTGCAGTTTTGGTGTCTTACAGTATGCTACAAATGTTTGTGGTCACGGTCATTTGCGTCCCTTTGTATGTGATGCAGAAAAGGACTTGGGGATGCTGATGGATGAGAAACTGGACATGAGCAAACAGTGTACGCTGGCAGCCCAGAAGGCCAATGGCATCCTGGGCTGCATCAAAAGNTGATATGCTTAATCCTTTGGGAGGATCCACTCTCCTAGTGTAGGCACGTGGAAGTTGTAACAGAAGAATAAAGACAAAATTTTTTGCTAAATAGAAATACTTGCAAGACAATTTGTAGAGTGGGCAGCTTGTAGGTTGTTTTGATGGTACTGAAATGGAAGCAGAAAGCTGATACTGTTCCCCCTTCTGCTCCAAATTTTAAAGCAACTGGAAGTGAAAACTGACACTGTTCAAACCTCTTGAGTTTTTGCATCATCACCATGGTTGATATGTATCCTTGGTGTTTCATCTATTGTATGTAGCAGCTGAGAACATCTGTGTCACTCCTTAAGTTTTTCTTTTTCCTTTGCATCAGTATGTACCTCAGAGAAATATCCCCAAATGGAGTCCTGCTTTGCAGGTGATTATCTTTCATCGGTTTGTTTCTCTCTCTTAGTCCCTTTAAATAGGTGATAAGCATCTAGTTAAAAAGGCACCTTAAAAGCTACCATCTTGTTATACCAGTCACAATATTAAATCTAATTTCAATATCAGGATTGAGTTTTCCTTGAAAAAGGGGCAAGTGGCAGCATATATTTGTGTTTATTTCTTGCTAGCCTTCTTTTTTTACACTCCCCTCTTATATATACTTCATTTTATCTGTTCAAGGCCAAAGAGATGTTATCCACATTGTTTACAACAGCAGTCAATTTGCAGTGCCTGTTTAGTCACTGTTTAATTTCTTGGATTTTATGTTTTCTGAAACAAACAGAATCATGTTGTTGTGGTTAGTTGGGATGGACATCTGTGTGGCTGAGAAATTCAGACTGTACTACTCTCACTTAGGCTTACTAATACTTGTGATTGAGGGTGAAATTTCACTGGTAACTTTTTGACAATGCTGTAGACTTTGTTGTATGTATTTATTTATGCACACCTTTTGTTAACTTTTTTGTTCTTACAGAAGCATTTGTACAGCCATATAGTGAATTGGAGATCCTTGCTTTAAGTGTCTAATCAGTGTTTGCTGGAGAGATAATAAATACAGTTGGAATAGTGGAGAAGCTTCCTGTTGCATGTTACAAGTTAAATTCTTTCTCTTGTTAAGATTTTGCATCATTGGTTTAGCTTAAGAACTTCAATATTCACGGAGATTAAATATAGCAAAGCCCTTAATCATTCACTTCAGTTAGGCAGAATGCTTTGTTGCCTAGAACAGGTTCTGATATTTGTTATTTAGTGATATTTTGCCATTCTACAAACCTCTGATTCTCCCATTGACAGAGCTGGGAATTGGGAGTGTTTTCTGCCTGCTGTTGAAGCCTTTGTCTCAGAGCAGCACCCACGAGGTGGTGCCTTTTCATCACATCCCAGGGGAAGGAGCTGTGCTTTACAGAGCTCATGTTGGCTTGCGGCCTGTTGCTTGGCAGAAGTGGGAAGCACAGATACTGAGGTGAAAGTATCTTTTTCTCCCTGAATACAAAGTGAATGCTATCATTCTCCATTCTTTCCAGCCTTCATGACTGGAATCTTAACCGTGATGCTCAGAAGTTCATAAATAGAAGAGAAAGGTATAGTGGCTTGGAAATCAAATTGCACCATGTTGGCAGAATCATGCAAAGATTGGCCCTGGAATACTGAAGTTCTGAGGATGTATAGTGCCAGAACATCTTGTGAAATGGGACCTAGAATAGCAACAACTTTTATGTGTCAGGGTCAGGCCACATTGGTGGAACTATGCAGAAGCCTGAAAATGGAAGAATGAGAAGTGCTTTAGGCAAGTGCTGTGCAGTTTGGGGAGTGGTGAAGGGCAACTGGCATAGCATTGGCAGTTGTTAGTTACATCAAAGTTTATAAGGTGAATTTAGGTGAAGATGAGGCACTTGGAAAATGTTCTGAATTACCCTTTCTTGCAGAATAAGACCTGAGAACGGAAGTATTATAAAGAAAGAGTTTTTCACATGACCTATATGTAATTCCCAGCTGTGAACCCTCTGGCAATGAGCTTGAAATCCAAAACACAGCTGATAGGGGAAAGGTGCTGTTGTCAGCTCAGACTGAACACTTGAGTATTCATGGCATGGTGCTTCTACAAACAGACACTGGAATACATCAGTATAATTTGGTTTTGAGATCTGTGCAGGAACCTCTTCCTAGATGTGTGCGCTTTCAGATCCAGTGGCACTCAGTGCTGAAGGAGAACCAGGTGTGCACCCTATTGTACTAGTTTTCCTCCAGAATAGCAAGCCTCTGCACCTCCATCCTCCCCCCCCCCCCCCGTCTTATACCTCTCTGCCAAATGTCATGCTGTAAATTGGTCTTAGGTTTGCCTTTATGTACCTTGTGACCCCTTCAGAATATTTGTGGTATTTTAAACCCTCTATTGTGTGCATGACACAGTGTTTAGTTTGGAAACAAAGTTTAATTTAATCACACATGCTGATTGTGGTGTTTATTTTGGAACCAAGAAGTAGGAGGTAGCCTTTTATATTAGTCTGGATGAATTCTCGCTTTTATTTGATAACCTTAGATGAGTTTGAACTAAAAAAATGGATATTCAAAGGAATGCTGAAACAGGGATGGCACTTGAATACAGTCTCCCATTCACTCAGGGCTTGGATTCTGTTGGGCAGAATACCAGACTCTTTGTGTGTTTGTGGTTCACTGTGGTAATGATGATGGAGTGGCTATTTTGTTTTTTAAGGATTGTGTATCATTCCTCTTTACGTTCTAGTGGAGCTGGAGAGGGAGCTGTTTTGGAAAGAGCAATGTTCATGCTAGAGGAAAGTTTTTTTCTGTTTGTTTCTTCCATCTATTACAAGTGAAGGGAGCCGTGTTTGCAGAGGGAGGTTATAGCTCTGTGGCCCTGGCCCTGTTCTGTTTGCTTCCCACATATCTGCATTTACAGGAGAATAAGCAAGTGTTAGAAGCCAGTTTGCTACTTCTCACAAACTGCCCTCTACTCTTGCCATCCCAGCAAAACTGCTCCCATGGTCTACAGTTGCATGTGGTAGTAATTCTAGCCCCAAATCTTACTTTTCTCTTAGCGCTGAGGTAGGTGCTTAGGGAGAAAAAGGGAGTGAGCTTCCATAAGCCCTCTTTAGTAGAATGTGATGGAAAAGGATGTAATAGAAAGTTGAAAGGAATTCACCAGCAAACTTTAATGCAGCATTGCAAGGACACCTGTCTGCAGTATTTTGATTGCTGAAGTAAAACAATTTTAATGTGAAGTACTGTATGTCATTAAGTAGCATCTAGTGCGTGTGATAGAGCTGTGTGTTGTGTGAGTAACTCCAAGCTGTGTTTTTCCTGTAGTGTTCTACTTGTGTTGTTCTTCTTTAAGAAGCTTTCCTCCAAGGGAACTGTTGGAACTCTCCCCTAATAAAGCAATGCACTTAAAAGACAAGATTTGAAAATCCAGGGATTTTTGAGGTACCATGTTTTTCTATTCTGAACCTCTGTGTAGCAAAATGCAGTGTTATTTCCACAAGAGTTACTGGGTGGCTCTTGGCAAATACTGTTTTCCTGGTGTTTGCTGTAAGTTTTTTTCCATAATCTTGTGAAAAAAAACCCAGAATGTTATGATAAGAGAGCATAATCAAGATGAGAAGAAAACCAGGCTAATTCTTTGTTGTGGTTGAGTTTTTCTTGTTTGTATGGTTTTTTGTGTGTTTTGTTGGTTTTCATTTAATTGCGAATGTGAATATCTGGTTTTGATCATTTCATTAACTTGGATTCCATACCTCAAAGGTGGCTCTCTAATCTTCTGAGCATAGCCTGTGTGTTAATTTGCATGGAGGACAATACTTGAAGGTATGGTATCAAATTTGGCATAAAATGGTTACTTCTGTATGATTTTTTATTTTGGCAGTATCTTGCATTTGTTGTCTGTAGAAATACTGCACTTGAGTGCAGACACAGTAGATGGCACTTGAGTCATTAATGTTATGATATAGGAAAGAAAGCCAAACTGAGTCGTGGAGTTTGCTCTTTGTAGCAATAGGCACATTTTATTGAAAGAACAGCTTCAAAGCTTTTGCTTCCAGTTAAATAGTCCTAGAAGAAAGCAAAACATGCACACATTTTTTTCCCCTGTACAAGCAGGCCCTCTCCCAAGCCCTTCAATTTGTAAAGACAAATGGACAGGACATGATCTGCCTGAATGATAAATATATGGTGCCAGAATCCCTTTAAACACATTGCCAGTGTTTGGTTTTGTAATCTGTTGTTTACAGCATATTCTCTAATATAGTTTCTTCATTTACTTTTTTCTAGTCTTGCTTACTTCATCAGACCATTTGTGATGTGACCTCTGATAGCAGGTGAAGGATAAAAATCTGCTAACAAAGATTTCTAATGATATTGTCTTATTATCAGAACGGTTTGGATACTACATTCCTTACTGTGGCTGAAAACCTTACTGTCCTTACTGTCTGAAAACCAAGGCTAGCAGTATGCCAGGAGTTTTGCTAATCAAAATGGAAACATATGATTTAGGGTATTCCAAGGTGGTTACCTTACGCCACTTTGGTTCTGTACCCTTGGACTGTTTGGTCATTTGTTTATTGTCAACATCTTCAATACTAGCATGAGGTAGTAGATTGAGAGTCCTGAAGGCTGAAGTGAAGACATTCCTAATAACACACTGTCAGTATGATTCAGCACTAATGTTTATTGCTGAGTTAAGAAGGTGTAGTCAGACCTAGTTCATGATTCATTCTTTGGCCTTTATGCTGATCGTCTTATACTTTAAGGAGGATGTTGTTGGACTTGAACCCAGGAATGAGCTTTGTTTAGGTTCTTCTTCATATGTTGTTTTATCACTGCCAATTCCAGGTTTTAGACTTCATAAAAGAGTTTGAAGGCCAAAAAAAGGATGTTTATTTACTAGAGGACAGAGTTCTAACTGTATCTTTCATTTTGTTTCACCAGTCTTTGTAAAATAGAGATATTTCTGTATGCTTTGCTAATGTTTATGTGATTGTTACTACACTAGGAAAGAAATGCTGCATTTTAAACAGGTGTTACCTGGCACTGGGTTTGACCAGTGTGACTTGGCAGGGAGCGTACCCCTTGGTTTGTTCTGCTCTGATTCACAGTACAGCTCTTTCTGACTGCTTATACAGATGTCTGCTAGATAGAAATGTAAAAACTAAGAGGAAAGTATAAGGAACTTTGAGAGTCTAAATGATTATTGCTGCCTACTAGCATGGTCTCTTCATCTCATGATTAGGACAAGTCCTCTGAGGTTGTAGCTGCATCTGTCCCTAATTCAGAATACTTCATTCAGGTTGGAGAGTAATTAAATCCTTATAGCAGCTAGTCGGTTTTGTAATGTTTTTTCCTTCCAAAAAGCCAGTTTTTTCCTCTATGATTGAGACTCCCCAGCAGGAGGTACCTTTTTGCTTTGCCAGTTGGAGAAAGCTCACATCCACTTACAGAGACTATGCTGGAACTCACAGGCATTTCATTTTACTTCTAGGCAACCATCCCTTTGCTGCTGCCTTTGAAATGGCTCAGCTGTGGAAGAAGTGAGCTAATCTGGAAATTTGAAAGTGAAGTACTTAGTGAAGCCCTGGGGTTTGCAGTTGGAGTAATTAAGGAGAGGAATTGCACACCCTGTACTTGGTTTTCTTTTAATTAGTCTTCCTTTGATCTAGTCTCTCAATTTAAATGTTAAGATTTGAATCAACAATCTGCCACAGTATATTGCCTAACTCCTCTCCTTCTAAGCTTGTAGAGCTGTAGAATATTGTTTATGCTTTCTGTGTTGTGTTTTGTTGGGGAAGGTCTTGGCTGTCAATCCTACTTTTTATTTTCTACTGGGATTCTTTCCATCCCTCCTAGTATTTTTTCCTCCATTCTCTTCTCTCCCCTCACTTACTTACTTTCTTTATCCTCAAACACCTTCATCAACTTTTCATTTGCTGTAAAGTAGAACTCTTCCTCAGGCATCTTTGTAGATTGTCTCCTTCACTACGAATCAGTCCCACTCCTTCCACATGTCATCTCCTTTATTGGAAGAGCTGTCTTCGTCACTGTTGCCAACTGGAATAGGCTTCCTGCACTTCTCTGCCTTGCTGGATGAACCAGCTGATTTTTTTTCCTACCTTGGCATCTGAATTTCCCTTTCCTATGTTAATATATTCTGGGTCTCAGTTTATCACCATGGTGCTTTTGTCATTCAGCAGAAGAATGTTTTTCACTTAACACTATCTGCAACTTGAGTGCTGAAGCATGCTAAAGTCTACTGTGATCATATTAATCATGAATATTCTTTGTTTTTCTAGCAGATTTCGGTAAGTATTGTCTATGATTGTTGTGCAGATCATCTTTGATGGAAAGAGACTATCAGCTTGAGAAAGAGAATGGCAATTTAAGTCAGAGGCATCAGGCCAATTTTGATTTCTAGAAGGAAAGGACTGAAAATGTTAATATCAACATCAAACAAATAAGGCTTTAGTTTTTGAAGTCTTATCCAAAAAATTTTCCTGCCAAAAAGCTGTTGGGCAAGTATGGTAAATGGCATAGGAACCTGATCTGTCTGCTCTGGAAAAATATAATGTTATGTTGACATTACCAAGATTTGAACTTGGCAACTTTGCTTCTAGGAGTTGGGTATTTTAGAATTTATCTAAGCTGTGTTACTATTAAACTTTTGTTATATCTGAGTGGACACGTGCTTTTCTATAAATTAGAAGAAAAATGTGTGGAGCTTCTGATACAGTTCAGTGCACAAAAAATTGTTTTTTATGATGTCTGCTAAACAGAACATATGCATTTATTTCAACACTTCTGATGGTTACTCTTAACTGCTTAAGCTGGGTTTTGTCATTCATGTTGAAGCTATTCTTATGGTAGTAGCTCCCAACAGCTGACCCTGAGGGAAATTTCTTGAATGTGTTTCCAAATCAAATAAAGATTCTAAGCATTGAAAGCAAAACAAAAACCCCTACAATCCTGTAAATAAAATGAATTATTCCAGCATGCTGCTGTTTCAGATCTGAGGAGACTGATGAAGTACTGCATTGCAAATTGCACATCATTATCTTGATTTCTTTATTTTATTTTTTAAGGCATCCAGGATAGTATTTTTCTGGTAATAAGCTTCAAATGAAAGTTCATAGTATTGCAACACTTAGTAAGTCAATTTCCTTCTAGGCTTTGAAAAAGCAAGGATGAGAAGTGGTTATGTTATTTTGGTTTGCCTTGAAGAGAGATCACTATAATATTAAACACAGAAGTCTGAACTGAATTCTGAGTGATAATGGAGATTCAGCAAAAATTGAGATTTTTCCAAAATACAGGGAAATTTCATACTGGTTGGATAAAGTACATAGCATATATGAATTTATATGCTCTCTATTTATTGTGGAATAAAATAGGAGGAATTAAGAAAATGTAAACTAATTTTTTAGGGAATAAGCTGTTTCCCCAGTATTCTCTGTCTCATCTTAGAGAGCTATTAGCTTATTTTATAAATATGCTGCAGTATAGGATTCCATGGGCAAGAACAGCTTAAAAAAACAAACACAGGAATTTTTTAATAACATGATGTGGAATTTTGAAGACTGTATTAGCAAAACAATTTATTTTTTTTTTATAATTTGAAGACAGCCTCTCTTTGCTGGCTGGCTGAGAACAATACATGTTACTTTCGATATGAGATCAATAGATTTTAGAACGGAATATATTTGGTTTAGGAACCAATGACTGACTTAGTTTGCTTTCATAGCTTTTCTTAGCTTCATGCAAAATAGTGTAAAACTTGTTTAATTAATGGAGGACACAGCACTGGATACGAGAGGATGGGGGAAGCAGATCATTCAGAACTGAGAGGAGCAAAACCTTAAACAAGAGGAGCTTTAAGACCTTGTAAGAATAATTTTAAGATGGATGGAATGGAAAAGAGAGCCTCTTTAGCAGAAATTTTGAGAGAGTTGATGTGAGGAAACAGGAATTGCTCACTGGTGCCTGTGCTGTTAGCACACCTTCCCATCCTTTGCTGGTATTTACAGAAAGGGAGTTCTGTTTTTATCCTTTAATAAGTGCCTAGTGTCTTTGAATGGATATGCATTGTGGTACAACAGTAGGAGTAGTAGCTGTGTCAAATTGGTATGTGTCACTAAAGGAGGAACTTTTCTGTTAATGAAAGATGCTATTGACTAGGTGCTTCTCTTCATTAGGTTATGGATGTTAGTAACTTGTGGAAGTTAACTGGCCAAGACAAGTGGATTTTCTCTACTTATTTGATCTTAGCTACAAATGCATGTGTCAACCTGTACACACTTAGAGTAGTGCAATCATATCTCTTAAGATGAGACAGCAGTCAAATAACATGCACAGAAATGATTTGGCCACATCTGTTGATTTCATTAGAAATACCATGCGATTGTTCTTCAGTCAGTAGAGGCCCTCATAACATACACCCTAGGGTCCTGAGGAAATTGGCTGATGTCATTGCAGGACCACTCTCCATCATATTTGGCAAGTCATGGAGGTCAGGTGAAGTCCTGGGTAGCTGGAGGAAGGGTAACATCACCCCCATTTTTAAAAAGGGTAGAAAGGAAGACCCAGAGAACTATAGGCCAGTAAGCTTCACCTCTGTGCTTGGGAAGATCATGGAGCGGATTTTAATGAAAATAATGTTAAGGTACATGCAAGATAAAGAGGTGATTCTAAGAAGTCAACATGGATTCACTAAAGGCAAATCGTGCCTGACCAATCTGGTTGCCTTCTATGATGGAGTGATTGATGAGGGAAGACTGACTGATGTCATCTACATGGACTTTTGCAAGACCTTTGATACAGTTCCTCATGACATCCTTATCTCAAAACTGGAGAGATATGGATTTGATGGGTAGACTGTTCAGTGGAAAAGAAATTGGCTGGATAGACACAACCAGAGAGTTGTGGTCAATGGCTCTTTGTCTGGGTGGAGAGCAGTGATGAGTGGTGTCCCTCAGGGCTCTGTCTTGGGACCAGTGCTCTTCAATATCTTCATTAA
>VWZO01019164.1:139490-173258 GCA_013396975.1 Bucco capensis
GGGAAGTGGCTTGGATCAGTCATTTCTAAAATTGAGGAAATCCTGGAGTGACTCTTAATAGACAGAAATAAATGATAGGTGGAAAGGAGATTGTTAGCAAAATACTAGTGACCTTAAAATGTTGGAAACTTAGGTCTTAGCGCAGAACAGAAGTCTTAATATATACTAGAAAAAGAAGAAAGGAGCTTTAGACTGCAAAACCAATGATTGATGGACTTGGTGTGCTTAAGACAAAGGTGAGGATTTGAGTTTGTTTACTAGCTTTACCTACCTCAGTCTGAATAGAAACAGTATCTTGAGTTCATTTGTCATTAGGATTTGTGGTCTACAGAGAAATCTCAGTGTAAAAGTAATTCTGATATACAGAACAAGGTGTTATAATAGGCTTACTTTTTATTTCAAAGCTATGTTATTAACTTGTGAAATGTGATGTTTTGCAAATAATATCCAGAATAACTAACTAAATACTTAGCATTACCAAGACTGTGGCTGTTCATAGTTCCATTGGTATCTCTGCTGGAGCTCAAGGATGATATTTTTGGGCAACAGACTGTGTCTCCAGATCCTTTAATGTGCCTGCTTTAACCTAGTAATTTTAGTACTTTTCCAGTGTGATTACTTTTGATTTTCTGTTCTCTGTTAAGTCTTGCTCCTGTGTGTGTTGGCTAGTTGTCAATGTCCATTTCAAATACTGATTTATTTAATTGTTGTTTGTAAAAATATTTGTATTCTTACTAGAGGAATGGTCTAGAAAGCTCTTATTTCTGTTACTTTGAGAAGCAATTTCTAGGTCACAGATAGATAGCACCGCCTGAACCTGTCTGAGAGTAGATTAAATCCTTGTAAAAACAGGGAGTTAAAGTGTGCAAATTCAGTTTAAATTTAAAGACAAAAAGATCTTTTTTTTTAGCCAAAGTCATGGATTCTTGCAGATTGATACACATGTGAGGAGAAAGATGTTCACCTGCTTTTTTATTTATTTATGAGTGGTGTACCAAGTTTTTCTTGTCTCAGTGCCAGCAAAGTTGGACAAAGAGTTTCTTTGCTAATATTTTCAAGCTACTGTCAGTCAATCCTTAATCCAAAAATTCTTTCTCTAGCAGTTTCAGCCTCCTTCTGGGACCTCTCTTTTTATTTATTTCTGTCTGCTGTTTTCTTCCCCATGAGTATATATACATACCTGCTCAAAACAACCACCAGCAAGTAATTTGAATTCCTTTCTGATTCTCCTGTAAGCCTGTGACTGAGCTTTAGACTGCCTTTGCATAAAGCCTGTGTCTTTATAATAGCTTAAACACAGAATATGATGCCAAACTTGAGTGACATTTGATTAGTTGATTACAATGAAACTAATATTTCACACACACGCCTTTTTTTTTTGTGATTGTGGGGGCAGATTTGCCAGCTTAAGAAATTGAAGGGGTTTATTCCCCATCCCCCAGATTAGTGCTGTAGGCTTTGGATAGACAACTAGATTTAATTTCCTCTCACCTCATGGAATAGTGGCCATGCTACTTTCTCAAAACCAACAGACTGCAACTGCAGTGTTTAAAAGAATACCTCTGCAACGGGATCATTTGCAGGGAAAAGTAACAGATCTTCATAGTTTTACTCAAAATAATAGGTGCAAAACAGGATTTTTTTCATACCTTGAACAGTTACAGAAAAAATAGCTTTTAAACTGCTATATCAGGACTAATCTACACTTGAAGTAATGCTGTTAGAGGGTCCCTTTTGACATCTATATTATTCAACATTTGTGTTCTGCTTTGGTAATTCTCTGGAAAAGCAGGAAAAGCAGTGTGAAAAATTTGCTTAGAAAATGTAAGCAGGTTAAGCTTTGCATAAAACTAATACTTTTTTTTAGATAAGTCTGCAATGCAAAGGAGAAGTTCTTTCTGCACATAGGCTTCTGTTCTGAGAACTTTGAGTTCTAGAAGACTTGGTAATATCTGTTAATATTTCCATTTAGCTGAACAAGTTTTGGGTCAAGCTTGGAAACAATGCGATGAAGGAAGTAGTTTGTCTTTGCATGTAACTATTCAATGTCTTCAAAATCAGCAAGAAGAGTTGTTTCTTAGTCTTGTAAGGTCAGTTGAAGGTAGAATGTGATATTTCTCAGACACTGCTGTATCAATGAAATGTCTTTTCTTGATGCTGTTCCAGAACCAGTACACATACCGAAACTGAATGACCTCACTGAGATGTTAGGAAGGATACCTCATTTCTCTGGTTACAGTGCATACAGATAGTGAGAACTAAGATCAGTCCAGTCTGAGATGTGGGATTTGAGGTAGTTTTGTTTTTATAATACTGTACTGCCAAGCTCTCATTTTTATCTGTGTGGGCTTTGGAGGAAGAGGGTCAGGACAGGACTCTACTGCCTAAGTCAAAACGGTAAAATGGAGAGGCAGATATTGACTTGTAGGCCATTAATTTAAAAACAGATGTGATAGCTAGAAAGATAAATGTGATTTGCTATTTGAGTACTGAGTCACTACAGTATTTGGGGTAAGTTTCTTTGTGGTTAGCATTCACACCACAGAAGATTTTCAGTTTACATTAAGAGGAAAACTTGTTGATTAGCTGAAGGAAAGTTGTTTTCCTTTGGGCATTTATGTATGTTAGTGGGACACCTCTCTGAAATGTGTTTTGCTTTTGTAAAACACCATTTGGGAGTCTCAGTCTTGACTTTGTAAGCACTTTAAGGCTGGCATTTTCAAATCTAAATATTAAAGGTCAGTTGTTGAACTAAGAGACCGAAGTAGTACATGACTTGAAGTTTGTGTGCTCTCTGCTCAGAAAATGAAGATGCTGATATTTATGTATCTAATCCTGGGTGTTTTGGTAACCCTTTAACACGGACATCTGAAATTTCTACCCAGTTTTGACAGAAACTTCAAGGGAGTAGGATGCTGTCTTTTCATTAAACTGTTGTCTTGCACCGTAAAATATTTTGTAAAGTAATGCCCTAACAGTAATTTCTGTTGGCCAAAATTTTTCATCTTGGGCTCTCAAAATGTTTTGCAAATGCTGATGATTAAAACCTCTTTTTGCTTCTGTGAAGCACATGGTGGTATTCCCATTTAATGTATGGAATGGAACCCAGATGTATTAACTTACAGTTCTGTGCTATAAGCAGCAAATCATCTCCTCCCCTCTGGTTTTACACGAATCGTCTATGCTTTCCAACTCTTCACTTTATGAGACTTTTAAGTGCACAATGCAGTGATTTACTGTTGATCACTTTTCTAACATTTTATTGTAAATGAAACAGCCCTGCAGGTTATGAGTTGCCAAATGACAGAAAACAGGAGCTGCCTCAAGTTCAAGCTGTTTTAAAGTCTAAAGACTTACAATAAAGAAAATAATTAAGTGAATGGTGTCAGAGAGGCCTGGGTTTTACTGTTAAGCTGTCACTGACTTGGCTGTTAACATCTTTGTATTGGCAAGTTTGTGGCTGCTCACTTAAAAAAAATAAAAAGCAACCCTGTACTCTTGTCACTGTTGAACTTGCAACTAATATGAAAGCCTGTCCTTTTTGATTTGTTTTAATATCTCTTTTTTTCAGCTGCAGTAGTGTGGCCATTTTGTGTCTAATGATTGTAGCATTGTCTCAGAACTGCTGACTCCAAAGGTTTTAGTAAACTCAGCACATCTGTGATGTCCTTTAAAGCTGTACATAGGAGACAAATATCTGTTGCTGCAGTTGTTGTTCCTATTGTGTGCTAAAGATATTGTAAAAAAAAAAAAAAAAGCATGAGAGACTGAGGTAACTGCTGTACTCTATCCAAGGTTCTTGTGGAAAGATCTTTTACTAGTGACACTGCTGAGCTCCTGCTTGTCTCAAGTTTGGAGGGGCGCAGGCATTTTGGAAGACTCATCCTTGATCTGCAGAAAAACCAGATGTACATGGAAGTTGCTGGAGAGTGTTCAGAGGAGGGCAACAAAGATGGTTAAAGGCTTGGAGGGGAAGACGTATGAGGAAGGGCTGAAATCACTTGGCCTGTTCAGTCTGGAGAAGAGAAGACTGAGGGGGTATCTCATAGCAGTTTATAACCTCCTCACCAGAGAGGGAGGAGTGGGGGCTAAGCTCTTCTCTTTAGTGGACAGTGACAGGACACGGGGGAATGGTATGAAGCTATCCTGGGCGAAATTCAGGCTGGATGTTAGAAAAAAGTTTTTCACCCAGAGGGTGGTGGAGCATTGGAATAGGCTCCCCAGGAAGGTGGTCATGGCTCCAAATCTTGTGGAGTTTAAGAGACGCTTGGACAATGCCCTTAGTCACCTTGTGTGATCTTAGGGTTTTTGTCCTGTGCCTAATGGGAGTTGGACTTGGTGATTCTTGTAGGTCCCTTCCAACTCAGATTGTTCTGTGATAATTTCATGAGTTGATCTTTGTATGGTGCCTCACTTCTCTAATGAAGTTGTGTAGCATATACAGTGTTGCAGAATTTTAAAACAGTGGTTTGGAAGCCCTTAGCACTGGGGGACTGGAAGAAGTTGTAAATGTATCATCAAGCACAAATTGCATTGCATCTTGTTAGTTTGCTCTTAAGATACCTCAGCTAGCTTTAACTGACACAGAAGGGAGACTAAGGGATTTCTTTCTCAGGTATGTAGATTTGTTTCTTATTTTAAGGAACAGGTTTTAAAATGGATTTTTTTTTTGTTAAATAAGCATATGCAAGGCTGGAGTGGAGAATTAACTTCTGCAAGGCCTTCCCTCCCCCCCAACACTATGAAGCAACAGTCCTTTTTCCAAAATACAGAATCAGGAAGAATGGGGAAAACACTTTTTTTTTTTTTTTTTAAATCCTCATGTAAATGAATGGCTCAGTGCATTTTAGTGCACAAAGNGATATTTTAAAAAAAAAAAAAAAAGCATGAGAGACTGAGGTAACTGCTGTACTCTATCCAAGGTTCTTGTGGAAAGATCTTTTACTAGTGACACTGCTGAGCTCCTGCTTGTCTCAAGTTTGGAGGGGCGCAGGCATTTTGGAAGACTCATCCTTGATCTGCAGAAAAACCAGATGTACATGGAAGTTGCTGGAGAGTGTTCAGAGGAGGGCAACAAAGATGGTTAAAGGCTTGGAGGGGAAGACGTATGAGGAAGGGCTGAAATCACTTGGCCTGTTCAGTCTGGAGAAGAGAAGACTGAGGGGGTATCTCATAGCAGTTTATAACCTCCTCACCAGAGAGGGAGGAGTGGGGGCTAAGCTCTTCTCTTTAGTGGACAGTGACAGGACACGGGGGAATGGTATGAAGCTATCCTGGGCGAAATTCAGGCTGGATGTTAGAAAAAAGTTTTTCACCCAGAGGGTGGTGGAGCATTGGAATAGGCTCCCCAGGAAGGTGGTCATGGCTCCAAATCTTGTGGAGTTTAAGAGACGCTTGGACAATGCCCTTAGTCACCTCGTGTGACCTTGGGGTTTTCTCCTGTGCCTAATGGGAGTTGGACTTGGTGATTCTTGTAGGTCCCTTCCAACTCAGATTGTTCTGTGATAATTTCATGAGTTGATCTTTGTATGGTGCCTCACTTCTCTAATGAAGTTGTGTAGCATATACAGTGTTGCAGAATTTTAAAACAGTGGTTTGGAAGCCCTTAGCACTGGGGGACTGGAAGAAGTTGTAAATGTATCATCAAGCACAAATTGCATTGCATCTTGTTAGTTTGCTCTTAAGATACCTCAGCTAGCTTTAACTGACACAGAAGGGAGACTAAGGGATTTCTTTCTCAGGTATGTAGATTTGTTTCTTATTTTAAGGAACAGGTTTTAAAATGGATTTTTTTTTTGTTAAATAAGCATATGCAAGGCTGGAGTGGAGAATTAACTTCTGCAAGGCCTTCCCTCCCCCCCAACACTATGAAGCAACAGTCCTTTTTCCAAAATACAGAATCAGGAAGAATGGGGAAAACACTTTTTTTTTTTTTAAATCTTCATGTAAATGAATGGCTCAGTGCATTTTAGTGCACAAAGGATGAGAGGCAGAAAGCCAAAAGGTAAGGTGTGAAAAGCAGAACTTTTCTGTAAAGACAACACTTGAGAGAGGGCACTTATGTATGAATTTGCTCTGGAAACCCTGATAACAGCTTTGACCAACCATCTCTCTATAGCCAAGATTATCTTAAAAGTTTTCAAACTTGTTTGCTCCTAGAACAACAACTCCGTGGTATTAAAGTTACTGAGTTTTCATGAGTTTTGTGCACCATGAAGGCTAACTGCTTTGAGTAGAAGCCCTGAAGATTAGGGCACTTACCTGAATGCTCCTGTCAGAATCATAAGCTTTACATTTTCATGGTGGCATTGCTATGACTGCTAAGAAATGTTGTTGTGTATCCAGTACAACAGGATAATTTTGAAATAGTGTGGAGAGAGTGAGCATTTGGCTAGCTACTTGTAGTTTTTAGCAGAAAAGCCTCTATAATTTCTGTTTCTTGAGAAGAGTTGGAAGAAGAGAAATGTTCTATCAGGGCAATTGGTATTTTTCTGTTTTATCTGCACAAGTTCAGTTGATAGATTGTTTTAAGTTTCCTAACAGTTCTTCAAGACATGTTAAAAGATAATGCCACCAATGCTGCATAAACAATTAAATTGATTCCTGTAGATTTTTGCTGATACATTTTCTGGAAAAAATGTGTCAAAGTGACTGACGTAGTGATGAGAATGCTCTATAGACATGGGCTGTATTGAAAGGAAGACCTGATACATTTAAAGCAGGCTTTGAACTACTATTTCTTTTCCTGGCACAATGATAATACAACATGGTGATGACAGCATTGAGGCTCTTTTGTGAACAAGATGATAAATTATGTAGCTGGTCATGTATATGGATTGTCTGGTTCTAAGTAAACCTGTCCATCAACAGCTTAAGCTTGGAGACTTTTCTCACCTAGACAGTGTTAGTGTTCCTTATCTCTTTTGATTTGCATGGATGACCTAAAGGCAGCCAATTCTTCACACTCCCCAGCTCATCTTTACTTCTTTAATTCAGGATTCAAATTTTAATTCAAATTTCTGTAGTCTGCTCTGCTTTGGTTAACAATTGCTAACAATTTAAAACCTGTTGTTGTTTTCCCTCTTGTTTTTTAAACTCTCCATTTATTTGTTATTCAAATGCCCTTATCTTCTTGAGGGTTAGTTTTGGTTGTGTCATAGGAAGACTTCAGGTTTCCTTGTCTTGGGCTAGACGACTACTCAAGTGATCTGAGGCTTCATTTTCACTGAGCTTTGATCAGGCCTTTAGCACTGATGTCAAGGTTTGTCCCTGCTGTTAAGAGCTGTGCCAGCCAAGTATGGGCAAAACAGAGGAAGCTGCTACTTGTAGGGATCTTGAGTTGCTGGGATACGTTGTGTTTATAAACTGCTGAGCTCCTGATGAGGAATGGCTGGTGGGGTTTTTTAATTGTAGAGGCAAAACCATGTCTTTACTGCTTTTCACATTTTTGGGGTTTTTATAATCCTAGTAGGTATAAGACATACTACAAAATCTGAACTAGGGAATAAGAGATTTTTAGAACTCTGATGGTAATAGCCAAGCCTTAACTTCAAGTTTGGGCTTAGGTCCAAGGAGGAGATGTGTATCCTCATAGAAATAGAGTTATGGAATTGTCAGTAAGCTCTAAGATAAAGCATGGCTGAGGAAATAGTAGTGTGACCAATGTGCAAAATCATTAGTGGTAGGACATTTGAAGTCTGTATATGTTCAGTAAACAACTCACTTTTGCTTTAAAATAAGCACAATGGACAGCAGATGCAACTGTTGTAGTCAACTGCAGCACTTGCTCAGGGTATGCAAGTAATGTGAATATGCATAGTACAGTAATACACAGATATGTTAAATATAAGCTACAAAATTGCCTTAAAAAGAGAGGAGAGAAATTTGTGAGATAGAATACTAAAATTGAAATACTAACTGCTCCTAAAAGACAGACTTTTGTAAACTACTATTATTTATTTTAATTTAAGGAAAAAGACTAGTGGTATGTTGGGAAAAAGCTGTATCGATGCACTGTCACATTAGTGGTGTGTGCATTCAAGAGCATTGTGTGCATAGAAGGGGAAAATACTGACAGGAATAAAATTGACCAAGAAAGTCTTAAACTCAGCAGGTCCAGAGCTAAAATGTCCAGTTTGAATGTACAATTTCATGGGATGCCCATTTTGAGGAAACCCACCTATTATAAATAATGATGAACATGCCAAAGCACAACAATTGTGATGGAAGGTGTTGTAGTTCTAGGTCACAGAAGTGTTGAGGGGAACAATCCATGCTTGGACGGTTACATAGCACTTGCTTCCTATTTGCCATAGATGACTTTGTAAATAAAGCTTCCTTTTTCTTGGAATTATTGTTTTAATACTCCTTTGCCCTCACATATTTAAACCCCTGAATCCTTCTAGGGCTTGCTTTTAATGACTTCTTTCACCTTATTTCCTTCCCTTAGAAGCAGGATCTAGCCATTCAAATTCTATGCCTACTTGCAGAAAATTAGTGGTAATGTATAATTAGCAGGCTTTGTACCTACTAGCAGATGATCTGAAGTAAAAACTCAGGTGATTGGAGTTAGAGGAAAGGTTTTGAAGTGATGATTGTTTTGCAGTTTGGCTGTAGACAACCCAGTCTGGCCATGTTTTCAGAGTCATGTTTATCCTTACAGTTTATTCAAAATAATTAGAAGGGGAAGTTATTTTTTTTAATATTAAATCAAAGATTAGCTTAGAAAGATGAGGTATTGATAACAGTTGTATCATAGGCAGAGTGATTATAGATGTAGGATTTGGATGCATGTCAAAACTATTTTAACCTATAGAGGACCTCAGAAGACTGCTCTGGATTTCCCCTTTAAGTTGTACCAGATGTTTGTTATTTTACTCAACATGGTTACCTTATTTCAGTGGCAGTGATGGATGTCTCCTTTGGTGCTTTGGGAGGTTGCCTAAATTCTGTCACTAAAAACCTTTGACACAATCCCCAGCTTTGGAGCAGAAAACAGCGACAGAGTGGCTTCCTTCTGATCATCTTAGTCAGACTGGTTCTGTAAGCTGGCCCGTCACATAAAATGGGAAGAACTCCTGAGAAATCTCACTGGGATGTGTAATTTTTCTTCTGATGTATATAAACATGGGCTGATGTGACACTGAAGGGCTAGTGTGACTTGTAAGGAAAAGGCAGCATGACAACTTCAAAGACAGAATGTCCTTGTAGCTGTCAAACAGCAATAGAATTGCACATCTGTTTTTCACCAAACTTGAAATTTTTAAGGATTCACAAAACTGGAATTACAAAAGAGATCTTTGTTCTGAAGATCCAGCCTCATGTGTTTTTAAAATATGTATTCCTCAGAGTCTTTAAGTCATGTGTCTTTTAATGACCATTATTACCAACTATCAGTGACTTTTCAAGGAACTGGCAGTCTGGCTAAGATGTTGTGGTTGTTCCTTCTGTTGTTGTTCAATATATTTTCAATATGTTTTCTTAATTTCTGAAATTGCTCTAGAAGAAAAGATTTGTCTCTGAGTGAAATGGAGAACAAAGGAGGGGTGCTTCCTAGGCAGGAGCACCTTCAGCAAGGAATGGACCACTGGGAAGAATGTAAAATGGGAAGAGCATAAAATCTAGTTCTAAAAGCTTGCTAGGAAGCTAGGAATTGAGAAAGCTCAGTCTGAGGTGTGATGGGGAGCTGTTTGTATGTGCCTTAGGAAGAAGTGTGTGAGGGGGAACTAAAGGCAGTATCAGAAAAGCAGGTTTGAAAAGGATGTCCCATTCATAGAATCATAGAATGGCCAGGTTGGAAGGGACCCTAAAGATCATCTAGTTCCAACCTCCCCACACTGAGCAGGGATGCCAATCACTAGACCAGGTCACCCAGGGCCACATCCAGGCTGGCCTTGAATACTGCCAGGGATGGGGCATCCACAACCTCTCTGGGCAACCTGTTCCAGTGCCTAACCACTCTCCGGGTAAAGAACTTGCTCATAATCTCTAATCTAAATTTCCCCTCCTTCAGCTTATAACCATTCCCCCTTGTCCTATCACAGTCTGACTGCTTAAAAAGTCTCTCCCCTTCTGTCTTATAATCCNCCACTCAGCTTCGTGTCATCCGCAAAGTTGCTGAGGGTGCACTCGATACCTATGTCCAGGTGGTTAATGAAGATGTTGAAGAGCACTGGTCCCAAGACAGAGCCCTGAAGGACACCACTTGTCACTGCTCTCCACCTGGACAAAGAGCCATTGACCACGAGTCTCTGATAGCATCCTTCCAGCCAATTTCTTATCCAATGAACAGTCCACTCATCAAATCCACATCTCTCCAGTTTGGAAAGAGCTGAACAGTAGAAATGGTCTACAAGACTGTACTGCAGGACTCTAAGTATTTCATATCCTTTTAGAAGGAGAACTGTATATAAACACCAGAAGTACTTATTTAATTGCTACTAATCAGTCATTGAGAATGCACATTAAATGGATCAGGCCTTTGGCTGGGAGTTGGACTGTGTTTGTAGTTCTGCCACTCTTCTGGTGTGACCTCAGGGGTCATAGCAGATTACCTGATAATGCAGCTGTGTCACTCTACCTTTAACACCAGCCATAGCCCTTACCTTTTCTGTCTGTTTAATCTCAGCATTGGGGTTAATAGGAGGGTTACTCTTTTTACTTTGCTAGGCACTGATTAAGAATATAGTAGTCCCAAGGCTTTTTTTTTTCTATGTAGTACTGAAATGGACATGGTTAGTTGTTTATGGTTGGGGGTTTTTTTGTGATGGTTGTTTTTTGGGGGTTTTTTTTTTGGTTGTGGGTTTGTTTTTTAAAGTAGAATAGTTAACTAACTTTTTCTTTTTGTAAAGATTAAGCTTCTTTTGCTAAGAATATCCTGTGTTTACAGCCTTTAGATATTCCTCAGGGACTGATGGTGTCACAGATGAGGTCAATTTTCAGCAATGTAGTTAGTGCTAGCAGAGAGCTTGGTGATGCCACTGTCAGAAACCTTTTAAAGTCCTGTTAAAAATGTCAGAGTTCTTGCCAATCAGAGGATGCTGTTTCGTATGTGTTTATTCAGGGACTTGAATCATAGAATCCTAGAATGGTTTGGGTTGGAAGGGACCTCTGGAGCTCATCTAGTCCACCCCCCCTGCAGTGGGCAGGGACATCCCCAACTAGATCAGCTTCCCCAGAGCCCTGTCAAGCCTCACCTTGAATGCCTCCAGGGATGGGGCCTCAACCACCTCCCTGGGCAACCTGTTCCAGTGTTCCACCACCCTTGTGGTGAGGAACTTCTTCCTAATGTCCAATTTAAATCTCCTCCTCTCCAGTTTAAAACCATTGCCCCTTGTCCTTTCAGGCCGCAACCACCTCCCTGGGCAACCTGTGCCAGTGTTCCACCACCCTCGTGGGGAGGAACTAACATACAGTTTAAATCTACTCTTCTCCAATTTAAAACGATTGTCCCTTGTCCTTTCACTCCAGGCCTTTGCAAACAGGCCCTCTCCAGCCTTCTTGGAAGTTCCCTTTAGGTACTGGAAAGTCACTAGTAGGTCCCCCCGAAGCCTTCTCTTCTCCAGGCTGAACAATCCCAGCTCCCTCAGCCTGTCCTCATAGGAGAGGTGTTCCAGCCCCTGATCACTCTCGTGTCCTCCTCTGGTCCTGCCCCATCAGGTCCATGTCCTTTCTGTATTGAGGGCTCCAGAACTGGACACAGTATTCCAGATGAGAAGGGAAAGTCTTGAAAGCATTTTTCTCTATAGATCATATAAACTTCCATTTTTAATCCCATATCCTAGTAAATTTCAGATGTTTCAATATTTTTGAGCCAGCTTGTTCATCATTCTAGTTGATGTGAAATAATGAGTGCAATGTAGAAAGCAAACAATAACCCCAAGTATGCTCCCATGCAACTGCTCTATATCTAGTTGATCTGAAATGACCAACTGGAACTAACTGGACAAATGATACCAGCTTCAGGCAAAAATACCTTTCTGAAAAGTTAAGAAATTCTTACAGGCAAATTTGTTAATTTTTATTTTTTTAAAAAAGCTAGAGTAGAGATTGCACACAGTGAGAAATGCAAATAACAAAGTCAAGCCTCTGAAATAATCCCACACAACTTGCTAAAATAACGTCCTTCATAAAGATGTTTTGTGTACGATGACTATGCAGTGTATCCCAATAAGGTTACAGTAATTGCTTCAAATTTTGCTGAAAGTATCTTAAATGTGCTTCACCCACTGTGAGCCCAATTAGTTGGCCCTAAATGAGAAGTATATTTCTCCTAGAATCAGGAAGCCTAAACTGCAGCTGTTGTCTATGCTGTGTATGTGATCAAAACTGAGCAACCTCCTCTGCCCTTGTACTTAGACAATCCTAAGTTAGAGGAAAGCAGCTTTCCTTTAATTTACGCTTAACTGTACTTCATTTGATGGTTAACTTCATAATCTATGTTGGTTTTTTTTTTGTACCAAGTCCAATTAAAACAATTGGACTCTGAACCAGCTTCTGTCTTGATTAAGAGATGTATTTATATGGGGTAGCATATGGAAGCACAACCTGTTAACAGCTGCAAATTTTGTTGATTAAACTAGGTGCAGACAAATTTACAAGAGAAACTGTTCATGAAAAATTCCAGTTCACTGACATACAAAGGTATCCTGACTGTTTTCTTTCCAGTTTCTACAGTTTCATGCCAAGAATAATTCAAGGTTTCTTGCCAAGTGTTGACACTGGAGATTCTAAATGCTAAATGTTTTATCAATCATTTTGAGTTGTCTTGAATTGCAATAAACAAACATATGTATCTATGCAGACACCTGGAGATCCTCTTAGCCCTTGAAGACCACGTTCTTTTCTAGCAAGCTTTCACAGAATCACAGAATATTCATGGATGGAAAGGACCTTTCAGATAACTGAGTCCAAGCAAATAAAAAAAAACAAAACAAACAACAACACAACCAAACAAACAAAAAAACCTCTGCCCTCCATGCCTGCAACTAGAGCATGTCCTGGAGCACCACATCTACNTGTTTGCATCATCTGCTGAGGTGCACCACAAGGTAATTGAAGTTACAGGACACTGTGGCCCAATTTTTGTTCCTACACAGTTTAGTGAAATTTGGGGATAATAATGCTTGCAACTCATTTGAACAGGAAGACCATATGAGTCTTGACCTTGTCAATCAAGACTTTAAACATTCTGAAAGCTTCAGATATTTTATCTTACAGTCTTGAAGCACATTGCAAATAAACATTCCTCTAAAAATCTGTTTGATGTAAAAGTAGTCTATAGAACTAAAGCACAGAGAGTGTAAATGACTACTTCAACAACTACCAAGTTAGGGGCAGACTCAGCACAGAACTCATAGAACCATTTAGGTTGGAAAGGACTTTGAAGATTGAGTCCAACTGTTAATGGATGGAAGTGTCAGAAGATTTGGATCTCAAGTTAGCAGTGAGACCAAAAGCAATATGAAGTTACAGAGTTGAATATATAATGTTTAAAATGAGACCAACTTTTTTCACTTTTGCATAAACGTATGTACTCATATGTCATTATTTATTTTTTTGTTAAAACACAAATGCATAAAACTTCTTAAATTGCTGCTAAGAGCTTCATAATCTCCTTAAATGGCCTGAAGTGTCTTTGCAGTGCTCATAACTGAGTAAATTCGACTGCTGCATTTGCTGCTGTGGACTCATAAATCAGCCTGTGGGAAAAATCTTCAAGTCCAGAGGTACAAATGGAAACAAAAGTTTTTATGCATTGAAGTTTCCAATTCTCAAGGTGTCATTATACATATGGAAGCTTAAAAAAAATAAATCCATACTCTCAACAATCTACTGAAGTATTTGGTACTAATTAAAGTAATTATGTCCATATGTAGAGAGAACAAGGGTATACTGAAGCTGAGGTAATAAAATGTTGAGTTAAATGTCAAACAAATGTAGTTCTTATATATATGTTCTTTATTGTGAATTGCAGATGGAATTTCTGTTATTTGGTGTGTTAGAAAGCAATACACTCCAGTATTACAGAATAAACAAGTGTGCTTCACGAGGAACACATTTTTCTGCTTATTTTCGTCCAATATCTTGCAGCAGGTACACATTTCTGTTGTATTCTTAGACAGTAACTTAGCTGTTATCTTAGCAGATAGCAAAAAGGCTTCTTTTTTTTAAAGCAGAGAATAGTCAAACTGGTACAAACCGTATTTGTTGACTGACATTTTTAAAGGAGAAAATTTAAATATAGAGAGCACCATAGGTACACTATGAAAAGGGTTAAGGAATATTGAGTTTTTCACTTGAAAGACAGCTATTGATATCTAGACTATGAACTCAATTGAATCAGAATAATGCATAATCTTTAATAATCTTACTAGAAACCATTTAAAAACCCCCAGCTATTTAAAAAATATCAAAACATCGTTGAGGGTAGTATGATGGAGAGTCAAGGTTATGTTTTCCTATGGAACCTTTTTTTTCCCCTTTTGGTATTATGAGATAATCTAATCTCACTGTGTGTTTTACACGACATCTCTGTCTCTGTTCAGGGAATGGGTCTATTGCAGTGAAGGAGACTGCTGGGAAGATCTTTGCCTCATTAGTTGCAAAAGTTGATTTTTCTGAAGTGAATAAAACCTAATCAAGATAGCTGAATTCTTCCTTGGAGAGTCAGATGTATCTTTGGTTACATAAACATATTTAAGTGTACTTAATCATGACTAAATCATTGTAAGCAGATTTTTCACAGCTGGTCATTAATGGTAGATCTCGTTTTCTGGTTGCTTGGTTTGTGAGATTAAAAGTAAATTGCTCCCTTCTCAACTACTGTTCAGCAGAGGCTGTTCTTGTAACAAATTAAATGTTACAGCATGCAATATTGAACTGAACAGTCAGGTCCTGAGTAGCTCAAAGCAGACTCAAAACTCTGCATGAACCTGTCTGTGTCTCCATTCCCTCTATGTAAATGAGATTAATCAGTTTCTCAGGACAGAGATATTTTGAAGGCAAAGCAGCTCTGAAGCACTTTAAGTAGATTTCAGTTGCTAAAGAAAAGAGTAATTTGGTGTTCAGAATGGAACTTCAGCAGTGTGCAGTAAGTAAGGTCTTGGATTGCAAACTCTGGAATAAGGAGAAAACAAAATGAATAATTTCTTGTTGAAAGCCATCCTGCACATGTGTTAATTGTCTTTTATAGCCTTGTTTTAAGTCTGATCCTGGCAAATTAAAACAAAATATGTCAAGCTCAGTAACTTTCAACGGGATCAAAATGAATTCTAATGAGAAGTGCTAGATAGTAAAATGAGCTGACACCCCCATAGATAATAACTTGCAGGTACAGGATTCTCATGCATGTTGTTACTGAGATAACATTCTCTTAAGCAGAAGTCCTGTTGCATAAAGCAGTCTTGGAATTCTGGTGTCTTGCTTGAGTGCCAAAAAAAAGGAAGTAAGCTTCTCCCGTTCTGAAAATCTTATGCATATAATAAACTCAGTGATGGAAGGTGGCTAGAACTGTTTCTTCATTTAGAGGCCTCCCATTGCATCAAGTGTAACATGGTGGTATTTTCTAGTAGCTCTTACTGTTAGGATGAGGTTTGTAGATAGGGTTAGCAACTTCTATTAAACCATCGAAGATGGACAAAACACTCTAGTGTTCAAAGCAGGAGAACTTGATTCAGAGGGAAATGCACTGTCTGTGCCTTCTGCAGCACATAGGGTAAACTACATAGGACTGCAAAATAAATCACTATGCTAAACTTAACATCTTTTCTGAGTAGTCAACTTTTTTCCAGTTCTGCTGTGTGGTGCTTGTGAAGCCTAGTGTTGAGACCTTTTTGATTCTCTTGTGCTTGAATCCTTAAAGATTTTAAAAATATAATTCCCCAGAGTTTGCTGTTCTTTTTTATTGGACACATCATAAGGTGAATGGAAACAGACTTAGAAACTATGCAAGCTGTGACTTTGCCTTGAGAACCAAAGAGAGATGGAGCAGAGTTGGTCTTGCTTCTAGAAATACCACTATACCCTGTGGAACTTTGTGTATCTCTTGGCAAGAATTTTTCCTTTTGTAGGTTATGTCACAGGTGATTTATTACCTCACAGTGCAGATTAAAAAATAAAAATATCCCACAATAGCTTTCTTTTGAATTATCCATTGTTAACCCTCAGTTGGGGGAAAAAACAAGGGAGAGGCTTCTTAAAACACATTTCTGTTTGAGTTTGTTTTTTGTTACTTTGCCTGTTTTGGAACACAGAAGCTTTTAATTTTGCTAGTAATTGTGCAATATGAAAGAAATACCCTTTTGGAGTGCATCTTACCAGTCACATAATGTAACTTAAAGCAGAGGCTTGCAGTGTACTCAAAGCAAGAATTTTGCTTCCTTGTGAGAACTGGAGTGCATGTCTTCCAAGACAAAATACTTTTCACAATAGAATTTAGTTCATTGAAAGCTTTTACAAATTACTTATTTTCCCCAGATGATAGTGATATTAATGTGGACCCTTTTCATTAAATTTCTTTGAAAGAACATGAAAATGTTGTAAATTATGCTGCTGTCAATCCAAAGATGGAGAAAAATTTGGTAATAAATTACGATTTAACCTAAACTCATCACAATGTATCCTTCACTGCACCTCTTCTGGTTCCTGTGCCAGGTCAGATGCAATGGTAGCCTAATGCCTCTGCTTACTTCAGGTTTGACAAGAGGATTTTGGGGGAGAAGAACTTAGTTTTTTTAGGTCTGCATTGTTCTGTGAATTGTTTTACAGTATAATGATAGAGAAAACATTCCAGGCCACTCTGAGCTAAGTTTGTAAATAAAAATATTTGAGTGAGATGTGTGCTCACTTCTGGCTTTGCTTGCTCTTCTGGCTAGCATAGTAAATGATACCTACTATAAGGGTACACCCATAGTAAACCTCAGAACAGTGACTTGAATCTCTCTTCTTTCTGAAGTAATTCTTTTGTAAAGTTGAGGATCCAGGATAGGAGATGTGATGGAGTATTTTGTAATGGTTTGTTCTCTTGAGAGGTCAGTGGCATGCAGACTGTATGTATATGTTTTAGTGTAGTGAAAGTAGATAGTTCAATATTGATTGTCGTCGTCGTGGCTAGGCTTCACGAATGAAGATCCAGGGAGGGCTCCACCCACACTCCTCATCAGCGCCTTTTCCNGATTGTATTCCTGCAGAGATAGATCTGCTAGATCTTATGCACTGAGTGGTGGGACCACATGATGAAGATACTGAATGACTGGAAATTTCATATGTTTGGAGATGTCATCTATCATGGAGCTGCCCAAACAACTTGCTCTGTGTGGGTTTTGGTACAAATAAGACAATGTCTGTACAGAAGCAGCTTTCCGGGGCCATCTGGAATCTTACTGCTCCCAGCCGCTGCAGGTCAGAGACTAACTGGTCTTGTGTTGACAGGTTAAATGTAATGTAGTGGTCTAAGAGGAAATCATTGCTTTTGTTTGATCTTCCTGTACTTGTTTCACAAGCTTTCATATACCACTCGCTAATCAAGAATGCAGTTAAGTGCTAAGAGAAAGGAAGTGATCCAGCTGCTATTGCAGTTATCGAAGTACACTAGGAATTCATAATCAGCTGTATAAATAGACTTCACAATAAAACCAATCAGTGTAGTGTCACAGGAAGTGGAATTATATACCATCTGTGTTCTTCTTTCCCTCTGAGCACATCGGGTTGCATTATGTCTATTATCTTTGCATCACAGAAGTGTGAGCTATGTGGAAGGAAGTCCACCTGAGATTGCAAATGCTGGAGCGTGCTGCCTTCTGCCCATTGGTCTTGCGTACCTGCTGGAACTGATCATTTTGATCCTGTTGATCTAATTCGGTCTGTTGTGCAGAATACTTAGCCATTCATCTACTCTTTTTCTCTCTTCTTCCCCATTCTGCTTTAACACATCGGGAGGTCACTTATACTCACACAGGCTTTCTGTGTGTTCTCTAGCAAGTTGCGCTTCCTGTCCCCCTCCTGTCTTCTTGTTCCAGAGAGGACACCTCAAGCAATGGAAGATGATGTTTCACTCTACAGGAAGAAAAACTTAATATTCTGTCTCACATCAGAGGCAAAAATTGTGTGGTTTTTCTCTGTGTACACTTGTGTTCTGCCTCTGTGTTGTCTATCTGAACTGATTCTGAAGCTACCAGGCCACTAAAGGGATTTCTAGTGACTTTGGTTATTGCATTATGATTACTATGTTTACTGTCTATTAAGATTCTCAAGGTAATAGAGTTGGGTTGTGGATCTTTTTGTTTTGGTGATCTTACTGTTCTTTTAAGTAGTAAGGACACTGAAAGATTTCAACTTGCCAAACTTTCCAAACTGAAAGAGGTTGAAACTTGTGTTTGTCTTCTGACAGAAGGGCTCTCTGCTTGTGACTGACCTGTTAACAAAATTAAGAAATTCTGCTAGCTAGGAAATCATAAACTTGGTGACGGTACTTAAACTTTTGTTTTATGTCATCCTGTGTTTTTCTTTTCTTCTAGCTGCTTCTTTCTGTTCTTAGGCATTTTCTTAGAAACCTTCTGAATATACTGCAGCTAATTACTAAACTCTCTCCCTTCTGTAATCTGTAATATGAATGAGTTGCCATTTCTTATAATTATGTGTAGTTTGCTCTGCAGTGGGCTCTTTACCAAAGTTCACAGCTTATAGTTTTTTCTTTAACTAAACTATGGCCTTAATGACAGTTAATAATTTCAAATATAATTTATAAGTATTTACTTTCTGCTATTGCTTTTCATCTTGATCTTAATCCTGCTGTTGCTCATGGAGCTGCCATAACCTGATGATAACAGATTACATAATATTTCTTCTGAAATGCTACTCTTTCCAAGCTGAACAATCCCTTTGTTAGGAATATGAATCATACAGTTGTACTCTGTGACGTCCACCAGATTGTGTGGCTTTGACTTCACTAGGTGTACTTCTTGATAGAGCTACTTGTTTCCTTGGGGATAGTGTTGTAGCATGTGATCTGGACATTGATGGTGGTGGTTATGATCTGTTTGTACTTTGAAGTTACACTCATAGAGAAAATTGAGGAAGACACCACTGATGTATTTAGAGTCTCATTTGTACTATATAGGTTGTTTTTTTAATTTATGTATACACTTTTTTTGCCAGTTTAAGAGCTCTTCTAGGAAAGATTTCAGATTGCTTTGTATCTGAACAGCTTTCAGTGCTTCATTTGAGGCCTGTCTAGAAAACATAGCTCCCTTTGCTGTCAGTATTCTTGATGTCAGTATAGGCTTCAAATCTTTGAACTTTTGTCCTCCATACTCCTCTTCATCCATCAGAAGGTTTGCACTGTGGTGAGCTGTTTCACTTGCAGAATTGGCTCTGAAGTTGTGGGAAGTCTTCTGAGAAGAAGGTAAAGCAGAGAGTTTTATCTTGCTGCGGAGCCTCCATGTGTGTTTGGGTTTGTTCATTTCTTACAAATAGTCTAATGTAATTTAGGTAGACCTTGTTGGGAATGTGTCCTCTTGCAACCACCTTGTCTCTATCCTCAAGAAAGAATTCCTTCATAATCATATCTGAAAAAAAGCAAAGAATCAGTTGGTTCTCAGTTGTCTCCTTACTTGTCACAAGGATTTTAGTATGTGTAAATTGAAAGCTACAGCTTTTGCTTCCCTTACAGCAAAAGCTTTTCTTTGTTGGACTATCTGTATAGCTCAGTCTCAAAATATATTGTCTGGAGGTTCTTGATCTCATCCTTGTCCTTCCACGCTCTATATTTTCCTTCTAGTTTATTTTCTTTTAGCTCTCTTTTTCACTTAGATATGTGCTTATTTTGTATTTGCACGTAGACCATTTATAAATACTTAATATTTAGTGAATTAATGGCTTACGGGTGGCATCTTTCAATGCATACATGAAAAAAGTTTCTTCTTTCTCCTTTGTAAATGGAATATGTACGTCTATACTCCTAATGTATTACTTTGCTTTTTGTAATATAAATGTAAAATACTTGGGTCCTTTATGGTGCCGTATATCTTTGCCTGAGTTCTGGATGTTTTCTATATTTATATAGATGCCGCATCATGGGGTGTGGATCTTGGTGGGTTATGTCCTTGATTTTGAAACTTTGCCTATTTATTCCCTCCATGTTTATCCCTTCTACATTTATTTACTTAACTATGCTATTTTTCAATGTTAGTTCTCTCCTATTAAGCTTTTGTTTGTGTTTGCATTTACTTATGCCCTGCTGGTTGGCATATGAATGCCTTTGTAATCATATGATGTGTATTGCTGAATATTTATTCACAGATCTTTTTGTTAGTGTTCAATTTAATGGTATAATGAGATTTTCTGGAGTCTGGTTCCATATGTGGAGTATACTTCTCCTAGGAATGTAACAATAACCAAGGTGGGGTATTTTTTTGTTGTTAGTTAAAAGCTGTCATTCTCTTTTCAGCCCAGTAACATGGAATGCATTGCACTTGCACTGGGTTTATATCATCAACTGCAAGGCAAATTTTGTTTACTCTATTTTCACTTGTCCCTGTGCAACCCTTGTGAAGTTTACATTGCTGCAGGAGCTTTTTCCAAATTGAGCTGGCAGATTTATTTGTTGTAATTGGAAAAGCCTCACAATGTGTGTATTCCTTTTACTTTTTAACCTTGTTTGTAGACAGGTAGAGCTTTGATCAAATATTTGCAATCAAGTAGTTGTTTTCCTGGATTTACATGTAATCCATGGCTTGCCTTCTGATGTTGTCTGTTTTGGTGATTACTTAGGTTATCCTAAAATTTGTGTCGCAAATGATGCAAAATTATGCAAGTGCAACATTGATTCTTTTGTAATCTATGAAGCAGAACAGACTGGTCTTTTTTTTTTTTTAATGCTCTGCAGCAGGTTCTTGCCACTCTGAAAGTCAAAAGACAGAGTATGTATAAATCTACCTTTAAAGTTGGATCTCTTAATGTTACAACCTGTTTCATAGTGTGTGAGTCACAAGCTTATACCACACATTTCTGTCAAGCCTATTACAGTCAGCTGTAGTTGGCACCTTCAGTGATGGCTTGTGGAGATCAGAAAATAAGTAAAAGTGTATTTCACTGTGTAATGTGAACACTTTCATGTTTCTTTTAATCTGTAAAGATGGTTTTCTTGGGCAATGTAGAGACAAGGAGGATGAGGTTGAGTAGCTTTAATTAAAATTGCCTCTGTTGTACTAGATCCTTTTTACATACAAATTTATCTCCAGGAAAGTCAGGGAACTAAATTAGCTCTTACCAAAAAAAAAAGTTTAACTGAATACCTTGTGTGATCTTTTTAATGTAATGCTAGCACTGAATCTAACATATCATTGTGGTGGTGAAAGCGTAGTGTAAACAACTACAAAAATAACTAAGGAAATCATGGGAGTAATGTAAAGCAAATCTTCCTTGGGTCACATCTTTAAAATCTTTAATTAAATTTAGTTTGTGTGGTTTTGGTTTTTTTAAATAAAAAATGCAAACCACCGTTGTGATAAAAGGAGAGGAGAGCAGATGTAGTTTCCGACTTTTGAAATAGCCAATCATTCTTGAGAGATTATAAAATAAGTTTTAGAAGTACTGACTCCTTGTCACATTGTGATCACAGTCAGTCATCACTAACTCTGCACCATGAGAGTGTGCCCATCGCAAGTTTTCAGGGCAGGGTTGTGTTACTGCAAGAGAGCAGTGCTCAGAAAGGGCAAGATCTTTGAAGCATTGCTGCTCACTCTTGCTGCTCAGAACTGCAGAGAGCTGATGGCAGTGAGTAAATGTCGTCGTGGCTAGGCTTCGCGAATGAAGATCCAGGGAGGGCTCCACTCACACTCCTCATCAGCGCCTTTTCCAAGTGCGCTGATAAAAAGAGGATAGCGGATAGCACCCTCGAGCCTGCACAATGGATTTTTTTTAGGTGAGACACAGCATGCGCAGAGCTGGACCCACCCTTTAGTCCTAAGGTTCATCTGCCAGGCCCTAGCAAGCTTGGATGCTGGCAGCAAAGTCCTTAGGACGGAGGTTTTATTGGAGTGTCCTTCTCTTAGATGGAAGGCCTTACAGGGCTAAACGAGCTCCATCTGCCCGGGTTTGGAATCAGAGTTGTCCCTCTCCTAGGATGACTGCCAGAAGGCTAATGAGCTCATCCTACCCATGCAAGGATTATAGGAACATGGGTATCACTCCCCACACTTTCCCGTGGGCAATGAGTTTAATGCTCCCTCTGCTGTCGGCACAGTTATCGCACCAGGGGCCACAGGAGACCCCAAGTGATTTTCAGACTGTGCCTAAAGGGCAGTGAGGAATAGGCTTCTGCTTACCCACATGGGAATTTGTTCAGTTGAATGTATGAAAATTTTTTATCTTTAATTCTCTTGTACATTTTCACATGGAAAAGAAAAACTTAAGGTATCTATAGGTAGATATTTTTATTAGATTTGTTTGAACATTTCCATGAAAAGAAGACACATGTTGGTTTTGATTATTTCTCTAGTTCTTATTTTTTCCAGAGAACAGTGGTCTGAGGCAGTTTTATATCACTGGTTGTCACAGAAATATAGCTATAGGCTGTTTCTGAAGTTTATTTAAGTCTATTTCAAATAGCATCATGGCTTTTAAATACAAAGCAGCGCCTCTGATTTTCAGTTTTCAGTTGCTTGCTCTGTGATGCGTAAGCAAACTAGAATAGATTAAAATGAGTATCTTCAAATATTTTTGCCCATCACTTGATCTCTGTGATTGTGTTACTGCCTCATGGTGTTGTCTCTCCTTTTCTTTTTTTTCTTCTCTTTCTTTTCTACTGCTTTTTACATTTAAACAGCAGAGGGTTTGCACTGTAGGGATGGTCTCTGTAGTGTGGCTACAAAAATTTGTGTTTTTTGGGAGTAAAACAGGCATTAGTAATACAACCATGTGCATGGCTGCCTTTGTTTCATCTTGCATTTAATTTGGCTTGAGTAATGAAAATAAACTGACCTATTTCAGTTTTCTCTTTAGTTAGATTCCTTTAACTTTGCTTTGTTAGGCCTCTCTCTGCTGTTATAGACAAGGTCAGAAAATTAAAACCAAACTTTTAAGTTAAAAATAATAAAGGCACCCTTCTTTTCATGGTTGTCTCAGGAGCAGTTGTGACCATCTTGCACACCATTATTAACTAGAATAAACTTGAACTTTGAAGTCCTTCCATCTTGTTCCTTGTGCAAATATATTGTAAATGGTTTCCTGTGAAATCTAATATTATCAAACTATGCTGTGTTATTCAGTCTTGTTTATTGATCCTTTTATATGTAAAAACACTCATCAATAGAAGAAAACCTGTAAGCAATATTTTGCCTAGCTCGTTTGTTGTTTTATAGTTTTGATTATCCCTGAAAGTTTGTAATTAGAAACAAATACATTCCAGAAAATCTGGGGAATGTTTGCAAAAGTATTCAATGATTCTTGCTTTCTGTTGGGAATATTTTCTAATATAAAATATCATTTTAATAAAAAATCATGTGCCAATGTCTTGTAGTTAATAATTATCAAAGCTCCATTAATACTTAAGGTAAAAAGTTGTTCTATACTTTTTATAATCTAGAGATGTTGAATAAGAAGGAAATTTCTACACCTGGGAGAGCAAGGCTGACTGTTAGGATAAACTTGAGATATCTTTAGAAGACATCTGTAGTAGTTTTCTGCTGATTTCACACCACACTGCCACTTGTGTAAGGACAATTCAGATTGTGAGTTTATGAATGATAGGAGTGACTTATATTTATGCTATAACTTGTATTTACCATCTCAGTTCTAATAACTGACAGCTAAATTAGGTTCTGGTATGATGTGCAGAATGGTTTTTCTCAGTTTGTAAGTGAGAACACCCACAGCTGTGCACAACTAGTTTAAAAAGATTGGTTTTTAGACATTGGAGAAGTGAGTAGATTGTGACCTAATCCTTTTAACCTCGCCATGTCTCAGGGAATTTTCCATTTTGAAGCACTGTGAATGTGTCATACACCTTTCAAAAGCACATCATCTGTAAGTGTCAAAAGTGTGTTTTGTTTTTCAAATAGAAGAGCTGAAAGCTAGGCTGACACAATCAACCATCTTGACACCTCCTGTGGAAAACACCTTAGTTTGCAGAACTTGCATTAATCTGTGGTTGTTTCTTTTGTCAAAATAATCTGTAGTCAGTAGTATGTATACATTGGAATTTTCTCTCCCACACCTTTTTGTCTGGCTGTGTTTGTTCCTGAGGCTGAAGCAATCTATTGTGCTGAGTATAAAAAAGTAAATTGGTGTGGCAAGGTAAAAGATACTGTGGAACTCATGAATACTTTGATACTCTGAAACCTGATAAATATAGTAATGCATATTTATGCAAAATCAATGATAAGTAACATTCTATGCTACCTGGACACATACTTTGTTCATTGTTGTATAAACCCATGACTAGTTAATAGGGTAAATAGTAGTAATAGTTAGTGGGGTAAAAATGTTAACAAGTTCACTTTTATACAGTTGGTTTCTTTATGTTAACACAGTCTTTTATATCAGCATGCATAAGCAAGTATATTCTTGAGAGGTTAGTGTTTCATAAAACATAAAGATATTTTGGTTGAGACTTTTTTTTTGAAGAATGGGAGTCATTTAATTACAGTTTAATTTCTTTTGGTGTCTGTAGTTGTGTACATGTGCCTGTGGTGATTTTTTCCCTCTTGCTCTGACATCAATTTTCATGAGAGCACTAAATTGAGCAAACATTTCAGTAAGCATGACTTTGTTCTTGTCTTGGGGAAACTCAGACTTATCAGCCTGAGTCTGTTGAGAATGGTGAGCAAAGGTTCTCTGAGTGTGCCAAGTCAGCAGCCTGTGCATGCTGGGGCCAAGAAGTGCATTAAAGAGACTGCAAGTTTAACAAGTCAGAACGTTTTCACTTCTTCCATATTTATCAAACATGTCAAGGAATGTGATCACAAGGCCTTCCAGGGATTAACTGCTCTAGTATTTTGACTGTTTTTTGGTTTTTTAAACTGTGACAAAAGCCAAGTTTTAAATGTGCAGCAGTGCTTTCATGTCTATGAATGTGAAGAATGACTGGCTGAACTTGGAGATCTGTTCTGAATGGCAGGTAGTGTTCTCAAAATGTTTAATCACAACCTGCAACTGATGGGGACTTATGCTTTGGGAGGTGACTAGTATTTTGGCATGTTTCCAGTGACCAAAAGCCTGGAATAGATTTTCTGTAGTGCTTGTAAATACACTTCTGTATATCATCTAGTCAATAACACTTCAAAACATGCATGTGATCTGAGCAGTGAATTAAATCTCTATAGGCTTGCAAGTGCCATCAAAGCATTTTGAATACACGGGCTTAGCAGTGAGCACAAGATTTTGAAAACTGGAATGGAGATGTTCTGTTCCTGCCAATACTGAGAGTTAACCAGAAAAGGAGAACAAGAAGTGAGGGATCTCAACCACAAGGGAGAGATACCTGTAGATAGAGGTCTCTTTGCAAAATGGGCACGATTTCATGACTAGCTTGCTGAAACGTGACTCTAGGAGTTATTCAGTAGATTGATCAATCCCACTTACTGGTGCTGTGTACTTTTGTTGTATCAAAATTATAAACAGGATGGTGATAAATAAAGTGAAAGTTTTGCATGAAGTGTCTAAAGGTGAAAAATATAGGGAAGCATTGGAATGGATGGAAATGTTTTCACTATTTTGATACCTTTTTGTTTTTCACAGTATCACAGTATGTCAGGGGTTGGGAAGGGACCTAGAAAGATCATCTAGTCCAACCCCCCTGCCAGAGCGGGATCACCTAGACCAGGTCACACAGGAATGCATCCAGGCAGCTCTTGAATGTCTCCAGAAAAGGAGATTCCACAGTCCTCCTGGGCAGCCTGTTCCAGTGCTCTGGCACCCTCACTGTAAAGAAGTTCTCCTCGTGTTAATACTAAACCTCCTGTGGTCCAACTTGCTCCCATTCCCTCTTGTCCTGAGAGCCCTCTTGTCTTGAGAAGAGCCTGGCTCTCTCCTCCCAACACTCACCCTTAACATATTTATAAACATTAATGAGGTCTCCTCTCAGTCTGCTCTTCTCCAGGATGAAGAGACCCAGCTCTCTCAGCCTGTCCTCCTAGGGCANACACCACTAGTCACAGGCCTCCAGTTAGACTCTGCTCCACCAACCACAACTCTCTGGCCTCTGTCCTTCAGCCAGTTCCCAATCCATCTCACAGCACAGTCTCCCAATCCATACTTCTCAAGTTTGGCAATGAGGATATCATGGGAGTCAGTATCAAAAGCTTTGCTCAAGTCAAGAAAAACCACATCCACTGCCTTCCCCTCATCTATCCATCTAGTTATGCCATCAGAAAAGGCTATCAGATTAGTCAAGCAGGACTTCCCCTTACGGAATCCATGTTGACTACTTGTGATAAGCCTCCTCTCCTCCAAATGCTTGGAGATGGTGCCAAGAACAAGCTGTTCCATCACCGTTCCACAGGGATGGAGGTGAGGCTGACCGGCCTATAGTTCCCCGGGTCATCTTTCTTGCCCCTTTTGCAGCAATCAGCATCAGTTGCAAGTACAGCCTTTATACATGGGCCTTTCTTCCTAAAGAAAAGACAGCAGGATAGAAAGTATCCTATGAATCTCGCTCTTGAACTACCAGCTGGAACTCATAAATGCAAGTGTTTGAAGACAAACCCCCCACCCCTCAAAATGCCAAAATAACAAGAAAAAGATGACAAGAAAGAAAAAAAAGGGCAATGTACCCCAAACAAATAAGAGCTTGCATCAAATCTCCATTTCATCACAATAAACCTATGGAAAAAAACATGACTGATTTTTTAACCACTATGAATGAAAACAAGATGCAACAACTTTATAAGACTCACTGACATCAAAAGGACTCTTTTTATGGTCTCTTTGTATATTAGATCAATATTCCCAGATTATTGCAAAGGCTCCAGTTTTTCTACAGGTTTTTTTTCTTGGAGCATAAAATCAATTCTTCAAGCAGAATTTGTAATAGTTCTTTCAAAGGTTTCAATGCTAGAACAGACTATACTATACTTGGAATATTTTGCTTATTTGTTTGCAAAAGGTTAAGAACTTTGAAAACCTGTTTAATCATCTTTCATGCTTAGGGGCACCTCCAGTTTCTCCTCACGTTCTTAAGCTGGTCATCTACTGCCACCATATATTTATTTTTTTTTTAATCTTCTGTTAAATCTGGCTGAAACTGTCCAGAAGTTCAATTTTTCACACATACTCACAAACACATGCCCACACACATATGTGATCCTGTGTCTTTGATCATAAAGACATGAGTGCAAACTATGAAGTTGAAGTTTGGGGTATGTAACTGTTGAAAACTATTGATTGGGAATTGGTTGAAGCACAGAGCCCAGACAGTTGTGGTCGGTGGAGCAGAGTCTAACTGGAGGCCTGTGACTAGTGGTGTCCCCCAGAGGGGGGTTGGACTAGATGAACTCCAGAGGTCCCTTCCAACCCAAACCATTCTATGATTCTATGTTTCCTGCATAGTTTCTTACATTTTTCACTGAAACATCCTGTGCCAGCTATTGTAGAGACAGGACACTAAACTTGGTTGGAAATAGTAGCTGGGTTCAGTCAGCCTCTCATCTGCTTGTGGTCTATCAGAATCTGTCCTCTGGGCTGACTCATGACTTATAGCATGGCAGGTGTAACCCCCATAGTGTTTCAGACTGCCTACTCTCTGTCTCCATTTTACTTCAGCCCATCTCATCCAATCCCTGTCCCAAGGTCAAGCTTTTCATCTGTTCTGTGGGGCCTATTACTCTTTTGCTGATACTAGTGAATGTAAGGCTTCTGCATGAAGTGGGAAGACATCATTACTAAAACTTTCTAGAATATTTTAGTGAATCTTAGGGATAGATTTGTTTTCTTGTGCCAGTTTTTTTCAGATAAACCGAAAACAGTGCTGGAAATGTTTATACTGTGAAAGAGATGGGAGACAGTTTAAAAATAAATATCTTAAATTTCCATTTGAGTGGAAACCCAACAGGGAAAAAGTTTGCCTAGATGTTGAGTGATTGCAAAAAGGCCTTTAGTATATTAACCTTATCTATAGATGTTTCACATACCACTTCATTAACATTGCATCCAATGAGTCTTTCTATTTGTGACTTCCAGAGCTGGAATTTCTAGGGATGAGGCAGCAGCTATCAAAAATACAATTAGATCTAATTGTTGTGAAATAAGTATTTTATTGGCACAGATGACAGGAGTTGAGAAATACACATTATCTTCCATCTGTGCATTTCAAATCACTTTCCAGATGAGATAATTAGACCTTCTAGATAATTAGATGTAACTTATAAATAAATAATGGGAAGTGACTTGCCTGGTATCACATAGCAAATCAAAAGCTGCCTAAAACAAAACCTGGGAGACCTGGCTCCAAATTCCCTGCCATCAGCACGCAGTCAGTCTGTAGTTCTCCATGTTGCATCTGAGAAAGATGTATTTCCACAAAACCATGAAGGTTTGAGGGCTTGAATTTTCAGATCTCTGCTGCAGCTCATATTTCTCTGTGCAATATTCAGAGGGGAGGAAGAACAGAGCTCCTCTGCTCAAGGAAGAAATGCTTATTGAAAAAGGCAGGCTATGGTGAAAGTGTGGGGAAGGCCAGCATGTTCCTGTCACAAAGTGGAAGCTTTGGCTTTGTTAAATGGAGTCCTGCTTTGGAAACAGTCTCTAGGTTAAATAAACAGTAGTTTTGATATTTCTCTAACTTAAAGGATTGCTTTGTTTGAGGTGCTGCATGTGCTAGAATGGTTTCTGTTGAGTTTTGTTTGTTGAGGGTTTTTTTTTTTGTTTGTGGATCCTGGAATGTTGGTATTTGCTATTCCTGCCAGTGTTGGTAACAATTTCTTTATCTTTGTGGAAGAATGGTCTGGTGTTCTGTCAGTATGTTAGCAACCAAAATTGATCTGAACATCCTCATAAGAATTCAAGTCTAAACTTCAAATCTAAACTATTATTCTTAGAGTATTGCTGATATTGATAACCTCCTGTTTATGCTGCCTCTGATGAGGAATGACATACCACTTTGGATCTGTATGCCAGTAATCTGTGAAGTACAAGTACTCACTCAAGTACTTAAAGTGTAATGAATTAGGGTGCCTGTAGCTCTTGCCTTAGAGCTTCACTTCCAGTGTGAAATGCATGCTAAGATTGTACAAAACTCACTGGAGGTCTGGAGTGTGTAGTGACACTCAAAAGCAGTAGGTGTTCTTAGAGTGTCTTTGCTTACACTTAGAATCATATTATCATAGAACAGTTACAGCTGGAAGAGATTGTGGAGATCATCAAGTCCAGCCTTTGTCCTAGCCCTATCAGCTTGCTAAATGATGCCCCCCAATGTAACATCTACCTGTCTCTTAAACACCTCCAGGGATGGTGACACAACCACCTCCCTGGGCAGCCTGTTCCAATGGCTGACAACCCTTTCAGGAAAGAAATTCCTCCTAATNCATTGACCTTCTTGGCCACCTGGGCACAGTGCTGGCTCCTGTTCAGCTGTCAATCAGCACCCCTAGGTCCCTCTGTGCCTGGCAGCTCTCCAGCCACTCCTCCCCAAGCCTGTAGCACTGCTGGGGGTTGTTATGGCCAAGGTGCAGCACCTGGCATTTGGCCTTAGTGAACTTCATGGCATTGGCCTTGGCCAGGCGATCCAACCTATCCAGATCTCTCTGTAAAGCCTCCCTTCCCTCAAGCAGATGGACACTGCCACCCAGCTTGGTGTCATCTGCAAACTTGCTAAGGGTGCACTCAATCCCCTGGTCCAAATCACTGGTGAAGATGTTAAACAGGAGTGGCTCCAGTACTGAGCCTTGTGGGACCCCACTCGTGACTGGCTGCCAACTGGATTTAACTCCATTGACCACAATAATAACTTAAAATAAACCTTTTGAAAGCTTAAAACATTTTTGTTTTACTAATTCCTTAATTGTTTATTTGATGCACGTGCTTGTGGGACCCTCTGGCAGGACCCATACAGTGAGCAGGGCTAACATGCCGTATTGACCTGTCCTGGAAATGGGAGATGTCCAGAGTTCAGAAACAGACATCCAGCTTGTGAAGTTTTATCTGGTGGCTTTGAAGTTTTGGGAGAAAAGTTAAGGAAATTGAGTACACTTCTGTTCAGAAATCAAGGAGTCTAGGTCCTTGTGGAAGGACAGAATTCATGTTTTCACATTACAAGGATCACAAGAAAATATAAAATGGCGTTTTTCATATGAAGAGCTTAAGAACTTCATAACGTTGGTGTTTGTGAGGATAATATTTTGACATAGTGTGATCTCATTATGCAAGGGATTATACAAGTTCTCTCTCTGAAGAACAATTCACTTTTTTGGGATATTGTTTTTCCTTTCCCTGAAATTAAATAATAGCATGAGAAAGACTCTTTCAAATCATGCTGCAGCATTGACAACTATTTTTTTAATTAATGGGAATCGTGTTTTGCATACATAAGCATAAATGTTACTTGGCAAGAATTACATCTTACCATGTTGTTATTAAGGTACAAGTAGAAAGGGAAATCAATTTCTCATGGGAAAAGTGATGTTGATGAAAGTATGCAACAATTCAGAGAATTAATTTAAATAATGTATTGTTAATCAAATAGAGTGATGACGCAACATGGACCATGACAAACAATGATAAATTTGTTTATCCTGAAGACAAATTCATTTATAATTAAGTTAGAGAGACTATAAGAAAAATGGCACTCAAAATAGCTACAGATTACCAAGCAGCTCTGCATTCTGTGCATTCTCTTTGTGGAGACACCACGAGTCTATGATTCTGTGACTTACTTACAGAAAATTCAATAGCAGTTGTATTAGAGAGAGATGATTGTTGAATCCACATTTTATAGTGAGACCAGATTCTGCGGCTTTTCCATAAAATGATACTATGTTCTGAAAATAGTTCTATCAGCTTCATGGGTGCTACTTGCAGGAAAAAATTACTGCTTAATGTAAGTAAGGGTTTTACACAGCAAATATATGGCATTCTTCTTTCATTGACAGAAGCAATACAGTTGCAAGAATCTCTTGCTGAGTTCTGATATAGGATGGAATACTTTTAACAAACAAACAAAATAGCTCATTATGAAAGTTATATTTTACTCTCTGATGCTCATGAGAGATTAAAGATCAGATTTGAAGAGACAGCCAAGCCAAATTAGCATTTTGTTGCTGCTAGAAGTTGTCCTGCTTCTTTTTCTTCCCTCATTTGTTGTGATGTTCATCTAATCCCTTGGGAAGTTGATTGAGATTGCCATCTTGCAAAAGGCTTGTTCTGGATAGATTAGCTTTCCAGTAGTGAATTGACTCACTGAAGGATCACATGAATATTAGAGCTGATACAAGGAAAGCATCAGGAATGTGTGGCTGGAAAAGGGAATACTAAGAGGAGGAGGGAGTATGTGACCTGTTTTCAGCAGCAGTTGATCAGCAGTTGATCAGTTAATCAGCTCAGCTGATTTCCTCTTACTGCGCCTTAGCATCTGACTCCTTTAAATTGGTCTAGTTTTCAAAATGCCAGTCTGAAAAATAATCAGTATATTCAGAGAGGTGGGGCCCCCTGAGAAAAGTAATGAGTTGAAAATAGAGTCCTACCAACAATGCTGGTATGGTGAATTACTTGGACTTTTTGAAAGAAATTGTGTTGGTACACAGGAGAAATCTATTTCTTTCAAAGAAATTTCTTATTTGCTGATATTCTACTCTCTATGAAATTAATGTAGTTGCTTCAGTTAGCGATATTGTGGATATCATGTTGCAGCAGAAACCCAATGTATGTGTTGGGGCACTGACCCTTGCAGAGTTATTCATGCTGCAGTCCTTGCTGGGCTGGGATAAACAGCAAAGTTCTGCTACATGTGCGGTAACCATACCAAAGAAATACATGTCTGTTTCCTTAGGTGATCCAGAATTCTTCCATCATCTGTGGGCACAGAGTTTTTATGCTTTCAGAAAAAGGTACACACGCCTAGTATCATTTAAAAAGTGCTATTGGGTACACTGTTTATTCTTAAGCTCTTGAGCTGGAAGTAGAAAATGTAGAAAGCCTCGGAGGCTCACTGTTCTTCCTTGCATCTGCAAAACAGGTGTTCTTAGTGCTCTTGAGGCCTTTGCAGAGTGCCAGAAGAATGCTTGATCTCATGCTGCCAGGCTTAGTTTTTTTTCTCTTATTCCGAGGCAGGATTCAAAAGGATCAAGAGAGTCTGCCTTTTACTGAGTCTCTAATTGTTTGTGGATAAACAAGAAGTTGCATGTTTCCCCTTTAAGGTTGCAAAAATGGCCCTGTTGACTATCTAAAGTGAGGATTTTAACAGATTCCTCTACTTTTATAGTTCAAGTGCCATGCCTGCATTATATGGCATTGTAGCCTTGCTGTCTGTTCATTACCACAATGACTGGTTTTCTTTTATGTCTCAAGTACAGAGCACTTCTGTAGTTAATTTATGTCTTCTCAGTGAGCATTTACACATATGAGAAGACATGATAAATGATCTTTTGGAGCATTTATACTTGACAGGTTTATGAATGTGATTATAAATATAAGCATGTGAAATTAGTCTTTGTGACTTCTATCAAAAGCTTCCTTCAAAAACCTGAAGCGAGCCACAGGTTTGTTTCAAGTACCACGGAACAGGATCAAGAATGAGCAATTTAGTGTTGATCGTGCATGTCACCAGTGAAGTGTTGCCTCTTCTTGTAGTGTCCTGTTCATACCCAGTTAGGGATGATTCTTCTTTGCTTCTTACTGGAAAAACTGGAGACTGTAGTTTGCTAAAGCTTTTTTGTAAGACTATTCATGTTTCCTGCTTATACATGTCCTATAAACACATGCCCTGTGAAATCTTGCTCAGTTCTTTGAATCTTTTGATTAGAGGTAAGTTTAGGTATCACCTCAAAACAATTCTGGGATGATTCCACAGGTAGTAGCTGTATTTACAGTGAAGAGAGGTAGCCTTGTGGTGACAGTCTGAGTAGAAATCATAAGGTCTGAAATATGTTTGTGCCTTTGTCCTAGACTTGGTTCTTAATGCAGGCAAGTCACAGCATGTCTCTCCTGTGAAACAGGGATTACACCTTCCTGCATAACAACAGTGTAAGTTTGCTACCCTCTCCAAAGGAAGAAGGTTGTAAAAGAAGTGTGAAGTGCCATTTCAATTCTGTGTGCATTTCCTTTCAACTCTGGATTTCCAGGGTGAAGGAAAATGAGTATATGTTTTATTGTGTCACAGCCCTTTGAATCCACAGTACTGCAGCTAGAAAAGACTTTTCTCACCCGTTTTTTTTTCTTCCTCATGTGTTTTGAAAGCTTTCTCGTGTTGCTGCATTTGCCTCTGTTGGTTGTACCAATACACTGTCTGTGTGCTGGCACTTTTGAATTCTTGTCTAATTTTTTTGTTTTCTGATATGCTTTAACTTCTTCAGAATTGAGTCTTGGCTGCTCTGCACATGCTGCAGTAGAAGCTGTGGGGACAACTAAAACCATGAACCATTTGACTCTTGGCAACTGGCTTTTTGTTTTTCCTAATTAGAATATGAAAATGGGAGAGATATCATAGAATCATAGAATCACAGAACAGTTACAGCTGGAAAAGACCTTGAAGATCATCAGTCCAGCCTTTGTCCTAGCCCTATCAACCTGCTAAATCATGCCCCCCAATGTAACCTGTCTCTTAAACACCTCCAGGGATGG
>VWZO01019164.1:173279-210301 GCA_013396975.1 Bucco capensis
GCATTTGGCCTTATTGAACTTCATGGCATTGGCCTTGGCCCAGTGATCCAGCCTGTCTAGATCCCTCTGTAGAGCCTCCCTTCCCTCAAGCAGATTGACACTGCCACCCAGCTTGGTGTCATCTGCAAACTTACTAAGGGTGCACTCCATCCATATCCATGTATAGTGCCATTTTTCTCTTTGTATTTCTGGTCAGTTGTGACCTTTGACTCCATAGATTAAAATAGTTTTATTGCTTTATACCATTTTTTATATTGGTATAGAGATTTTGAAACCAGCAGGTTGTTTTTTTTTTCATTTTATAAAAATATTCCTTGGTTTGGCTTTTACAAACTTTCCCACCCAGCCTCTGTTGTGTACATCGCTGCTTTGCCTTCCTCTTCCTATCAGTTAGGAAGTAAAACCATAAGTAAAATAGTGTTCAAAACATTCAAGTGTTGGTTGTATGCTTGATGCCTGTTGGAACATGTAGCACCCAACTCGTCTCTTATGACTCATTAGCACCTTTTTGGAAAAAGTTGCTCTTGCTAGGCTAAGGGGAGGGAGGAGGGAGATCTCTCTTGAGCCTTTTCATGTGTTTTGTTTTAGTGCTCTGTATTTATAATGGCCTGGCTTGAAGGCTAGCACCTTCCTGTGGGTGCCACTACCTATTTTTATTGGGCGTCCTTCCTTGCATTGAAGACTTAAAACTTCATATTTGGAGATTAACAGATAAAGCAATTAGCAAGGCTTCAAACAGCCTTTTGATGGAACAAATCTGTTTGGGCACCTTTACACAGTGTTAGTAAATTGCTGGAAGTTTGCTTTTTATGCTTTATTTTTTCTCCTTTCTTTGGACATCTTGATAAGTTACCTGTTTTTGGAGTAACAGGCAGATTTACAAATTACGTAAATACGAAAAATACCATGTTACTCCTTTTTTGTAGCTTGGGGTGCCTGGTAGGAGTTTAAAATAACAAACATCCATCAGTGTTGTTTTCCTGGTTCAAATGGCTACTGTTTGAAACATCTGCTCTAGCATTGCATGGATAACGTACTTTATTAGAAATCACATGTCTAGAGAGTTGTATCTGAGCCAGTGTGTTTTAATTTTTTCTTTACAAGCTATGCTGCTAATCTTTGCTCAAAACCTAGGCTTTTGGCTTATGTTCCTCAACCTCAAAGCATGTAATTTAGCTACAGGAGATATTCTTCAGCGTTTCTGAAGCATATAGGTATGTGAAGAGCAACGAACTCTGGCATAAGCAGCCTGTCATGTTGTTCAGTAATATTTGAGCTAAGTTTATTGCTATTGATCTTTGGAAGAACTCCTAGACCTTAGCTATGGATGCCTTTAGAAATGGGGGTCAGCACAAGTTAAATACAGATATTTTGATCTGATATCTAACAGCTTTGTTTATGCTTATTTTTTCCTACCTCCTCTGTTGGTATATTAGTATAAATCCCTATAACTTATTTGAAGGAAATGGAGCATTGCTGAGTAACAACTGCTAAGGTTTTGGACCTTATTGTTTTTCTAATGTGTTTTAGATGACAGAAAAATCTTATTGTGAGAGAGAGGGTTTAGCATTTAAAAGCAAAGTGTAACAACGAGCAGAAACATTTCTTACTGTGATAGATAACCTCAACAGTAGGTCCAGTGTTTAAAAGTTTGACGTAGCAAACATCATATGCTCTGTTGCAATTCCAGTTTGTGTAGCTGTACTGACTGAAGTATGAAGGAGTGAAAAGTCTGCCTAATAAATTTTCACAAAGCTTTTACTTGTGAAGAGACAAATACAAGTATTTGCAGTCATGAGGAGCTTTGTACACATTGGTGGGGTAAAATGGAATAATGCATTCTTTTGTTTGCCTCTTTTAGTGGTTTTGAAGAACCTCAGAAATATAAGTATTCATCATAATTGAACAGAAGGCAATATCTCAGTTTTTCACAGAGGTCCAGATCCTACAGTGAGAATGAGTTGAATTCAGAGGAGAAGTAAGGTTCATGGTGAGAATGGTTTTCAGCTGCCTTTATGTTGCCTAGGGCTGGTTTTTCGTGCTTTCTTTGTTTCTTCAGTGTGTGATATTGCCAGTCTTTGGCCTCTACCCAAAAGGTGATTGTAGTGCTTGAAGATCAGCTTTCCACTTCACTGACAATACACTTCATCTCCCCTCAGCTTCCCCTGTAGTCTCAGAAGGCAGTAACACCCTGATGGTGAAGTGTCTTGCAGCCACTACTTTTCTGTAGAGTCTTTCTAGGTGATTGCTGCTTTGGTGAACTTGCCAGTTCACCCTTGCCCTTAAGCCTGTGCCTTATGTTTCTTGTCAGCTGCTTCTGTGGCTGAGAAGGAAGAGTGAGGAGCTGAATTTATTCTGTCTCTCCTTATGTATGGACGTTCCACCCTTGTTCTGAGGCACTGCCATTACTCTCAGTAAGTGGCTAATACTAACAATGCTAAATAATTTTAGATTAAAGAGTAATCTCAGGCACAGTCTGAAAATCACTTGGGNAGTAATCTATAGATTCATTTTCATGAGATGTCACCTCTCCACTTGTTCAACAACATAAAATGATTGCTTCAGCGCTTGAAATGTTTGCCTCCCAGTTGGCCCCGGAACTCTTGAGCTTGTAGAATGGCAGACTATTACACTGAGAGGCTTATGGCAATGTTTGCTATCAACTGTCTTTGGAGAAATACTTTAGTTTATGTTGAGACCTAAGTTAATGAGACTAACAGGTGTAGTAGTCATAGCAAGCACTTTTTTCCCTAAGGTGTTCCACACAGAGCCTTGAGATTCCTTCTCCCTGGTTATTAAGAGACTTCAGTTTGTAGTGATTCTCCCTCTGGCAGAAACTTACATGTGTTTGGACTAATCAGGGGAACTGGTAGAAAGAGAAGTGCTCAGTCCACTCCAACTCTTATCAAGTTAGGCTTTACTTTGTTGCTCTGAGAAGCCATGTATTGAAGATCTCTGTAATGGCATAGCCTTTGTATTCCACTGCTTTGCTGTTTTGAGTGTGTATCAATAATGTAATCCTGTGCTTAACCCACAAGTGTATATTTTTGAGATAATCTCATTTGGGCTTGCTGTATGTTGGAACATGTTCAATGATGGAATAATATTTTGCCCAAAGACAGTTGATTAATTTTGCTACATCAGGATTCTTCTGTCCTTCACAGTATTCTGTGGAGGCTTCAGATCTGAAGCTGCGTTTCAGCTTTCCTTTTTTTTTTTTTTTTAGGATGAATCATGTAGACTTTAGTGCCATTTACTAAATCATATTAGGCAACCTCTTTCCTTCTGCCATTTTGTGTGCAGTGTAAAGATACCAAGCTGTAACCTGTGCTAGCAGTGCTATGTATCACTTATAAACTTATGTGCTTTGCATTCTAATTTTCCCTCCCAATAAGATTGTTCCCTTATTTCTGATTTTGTTACTTACTGCCAAGCCCAGAGAAGGACTCTCTGGTCAGACTGTGTAGTGGGAGTCTGGGAAGGAATTGGGATTTAAGCTTCTTGCAGAGCGGGTGAATAGACCCGGCTGTGTCTTAGGATTGTGCATGGTGCTGTCCTAGTTGAAGATGGGACTTGAACCACAGTCCTACTTACTTATAAAGGTTCTTGCTCACCAGGACTTCCACGGTGTTAGTAGCAGCCTTTTGTGTACTCTTGTCAGGAAAGAAAGTACCTTTGAAGTCTAACTGTAGATTTCCTCCAGTATTGTAGTGGAGTGACACCAGCTGGCAGCTCTGTCACTCCCTCTGCAGAGGGATGGGGGAGGGAATTGGAAGGCCAAAGGCAAGGGAAACAAAAAAAAAAGTAGGTCAACATAGTGACAGTTTAAGTCAAGGGGAGGGCACCACAACAAAGATCTCCCTCCCAACAAGCATTGCAAGGGCAGTCACAACCAGCAGACAGATGCCCAGCCAGTATCCACTCAATGCATGGGTAGGATGTGCTCATTAGCCTTCTGGCAGTCATCCTAGGAGAAGGACAACTCTAATTCCAAACCCGGGCAGACGGAGCTCGTTTAGCCCTCTGAGGCCTTCCATCTAAGAGAAAGACACTCTAATAAAACCTCCGTCCTAAGGACTTGGCTGCCAGCGTCCAAGCTTGCTAGGCCCTGGCAGATGAACCTTAGGACTAAAGGGTGGGTCCAGCTCTGTGCATGCTGTGTCTCACCTAAAAAAATGCATTGGGCAGGCTTGAGGGTCCAATGATGTCAATGTTGTCCCAATGATGTCAATGTTGGTCAATGATCCAAGCAATGGCAGCTTTGGAAATCTCACCCCACTGCTCTCCTCACCTTTTGGTGGAATGGAATAGCTCTTTGGTTGATTCAGGTCAACACTTACGGCTGTTTTCCCTCCCAATCTTACAAAGGTTGCAGAAAAAGCAGCAGAGGAGGTCTTGATGCTGTGTGAGCAGTGTTCAGCAGTGGCTAAAACACTGGTGTGTCAGCAACAGTTTTGGTCACCAGTCTAAAACACAGCACCATATGGGCTGCAATGATCTGGATAAACTCCATCCCAATCAGAGCTGGTACAACTGTGTACTACTACTGACTGAGACTGCTTTATTTCAGAATATCTCCCATAACAACAGGTGCATGGGTACACAGTGCTGGTCAGTAAAGGCTCAGGCAATTGTAGTGTATTCAATCCAGTAGGTGAAATCAGACCAAATTCTTGGATTAAGCTAGGATTAGCTTCTAGAATAGTCTATGCAGTAGCAAGTTTCTGAAAACTAAGATTCCCAAGTTCAGTGCCTTGCTTGTAGTTTAGTTGTTATTCAAACCTGACTAAAATATTTAGCCTTTTAGTTTCATTATCCTCAACTATGAAATAATAGTGTTGATAACACTGGCTGAATTCTTAAGTGTGTGGTAGTAGGAAGACAGCAATGCTAAGTGTTTGTAAGGGTCCTTTATTTCTTAAGAATACCAATAATTAAAAACCCCCCAAACCATCAACCATCATGGTGTTATTATTCATGATTTTCTTTTTTTTTTTTTGCCTGAGTAAGAAAACATTCTTGGGAAATCTCCATGAATTCTCTGATTTGTCTTCATCTTGAGACATTTAACAGCAATGTCCTATAACACTGGAGCTATTGTTAGACGGGAACCTGATATTGTTGTTGTTCCACTTAAACAGAATTGGTGAGGAAATGCCAGCTCCCCTATTGAGGAAACTCAATCAACTGGAAGAGGTTTTGATTTCTTGCATTACTAACTGCCAAACAAATGTGAAGAACTGATTTAATTCAAGTATGACAGTTTACTCAACAGCATCTGAAGGAGTGAAATGTAAATGAATTGTCCTTTGCAGGGGAGATTTTTGGGAATGTAAATCACAAGCAGGAAACATCGGTTTTGAGCTGGTAGATTTTATACACATAGACAAAAGCCTGTATCTTTTTCAAGATGATTATATTAATATAGAGTGAGGCAATATGACATCTCACTTAGAGTGTTAAGAGGGAGGAAAAGGAGTTAGTTTGGATCAACTGCATTTCATGGAATTAAACAGAAATTTAGTTCAATAGAAACTTCTCACTTTTACCAGATCTTTTACTCTCACATATGCTGGGTAAATAGTATATGATTTAATTGACTCACAAAATCAAAGGAATTAGTGACAACTAAGTAATCCTTTAGTAAGGATTTAAGAGCTTCATTTGACTTGACTGACAAAATAGCTTGACATTGAACTGCTTTTTACATTTGTGGTTTAGAACCGTTAGCTTGATTTGCATCATTCAGTTACTTCAATTGAGTTTAAATTTTGGGCCAAGAACTTAAAGCAAAACAAAAAAAGGAAATGGTGTGAATGAAAACTGGAGGGAGAAATTCTTAAATTTAGATGATAGAAGTTGACAGAGAGACACCAGTCTATAGGTTTTGAGGATTCACTGCAGTTGAGTAACATTAAAAACCTCTGCTTAAGACATACAAGCACATATTTTAGACATGTTTCTCTTTACTTCTATGGCAAGTGTGAGATCTTTACCATTTAAAAGTAAATAAAGAACCCAGGGAATATTACATAAATTCAGTAGTGTTTAGATAATATCTTGGTACTTTGTACAAGTTTTAGCTCTTCAAATTCACTCTTCATCTTAATGTTGTAATGTAAAACTTTATATCCTAAAGTACAGGGTAGAACTTCTTGTAAACAGAGCTTTTGGATGCATTGGTTTGAAAAATATTAAGGAATAGAAGATATTGTTGTTTGATTTAGACTATTAAGAAATGAGTACTTGGCTGATGTTGAATACAGCTACAAGTAAGTTTCACTACTTTTCATGTACACTAGCTAGACATAGTGTAGGAAGTGTGACAAAACAAATACAAAGTTTATAATCAGAATTGATTGTTGACTTTGTAATAGAATTCACTTGACTGTAGCAAATTTCCTGAGGATTAAGGACCAGATGAATTGGCTCCTTCTAGTCACTCACTAATCTTCAGGGAGTTGGTTTCAGTGCTTACGCTTAATTTCATACCATTCAGTGAATTCATATTCTGTGTAGAGGGAGGAAGGATGAATGTAATCTTGACGAAGTTTCAGTGATGTCAGTGATTGTCTCCAAATATCTGTGCTTCCATAACAGCAACTAATTAAACTCTACTGTACCATTCTCCCATTGTAGTCATAAATTGCATGCTGTGCTGTGGCTGTATTTCTCTGCAGATACAGTGTGTCTCACATAGGGAAGGTGGTTCCTGCTTGTGGCTATTGTAATTTATCATATAAAAATAATAAAAAATTATCACACATTTCCAGAAATGTTAACTGCAGATTTCACTCTTTGCAGTTTTCTTTTCTGCCACCATTAAAAAACAGATTCCTCACCCAACCTCATTCAAATCAGAATGAGCTGGGCAAGGCTTCTGGATACCTGATCCATTGCATGCTCATTGGGCAACCAGTTTATTAAAACTAGGGCAAGTGTTCCATTAAAACTAGGGCAAGTCCCAGAAACACAAGCCAATGACATCAGCTGAAAGAGTCCAGGCAATTTTTAGTTGGTATTTTTAAGGTCAAAAAAATGTAGAAGTTCCACTCTTTCTTGCTAGGTCCCATTTAAAGGGCAGCTTCTATTTCTGTATGAATGGAAGTTCTGGTAGATCAGCAGTCTTTAATAGTTGGCGGTATGGGCCAACTGTGTTCCTTTGATAAAATGGTTGGAAGGAGGGAATTTAATCCAAGGGAAACTTGGTTTTATGGCTCCTTCATAATCCTGACTGTGATAATCTTTAAAACAGATAATTATGTACTTGTAGTACCTAAAATGTGCTAGATGTTTTGAAGTCCACACTATGAGAAATAACTTGGATATGTGATGGGTAGAGGAAATATAAAAATGTAATGAGTATGATACTAGGAAAAAGTTCTTCACCCAGAGGGTGGTGGAGCACCAGAACAGGTTCCCTAGGGAAGTAGTCATGACACCAAACCTGACAGAATTCAAGAAGCATGTAGACAACACCCTCAGGCACATAGTGTAATTTTTGGGGTTGTCCTGTGCACAGACAGGAGTTGGACTCAATGATCGTCATGGATTCCTTCCAACTCAGGACATTCTATGATTCTATGATGATAGTAAAAAATATAAATGACCAACAACAAAACCCCTTGGTAAGCAATTAACTGCATGAGGTGAAGTGGGGTTTGTGGTTTTCTTGGGTTTGGTGGTGTTTTTTTTTTTTGCTTATTTGTTTGTTTGTGTTGGGGTTTTTTTGTTTGTTTGGTGGGGGGTTTTTGGTATATGAGAATGGCCAGATTGGGGAAAAACTTTAGGCATCCTGTTTAAAAAAAAAGTTTTAAATGAGGTTAGGAGTGATGAGAGGTGAAGAACGGAATTTGAGGGAAGAGAACTGTGTGAACAAGACAGTCAGTCCTCTGTAAGGAGAGGACTGGCAGAGGAAATGTGCTTGATCAGTTTGTCATCATTTTCCCTCCCTTTTCGAGTCAACAGTAATTTTCCTTCAGTCTCTCTGAACACAACACCTGGAAAGATGCTGGTAAATAGGCAGAAAGCTTCTTACATTTGCCTGGCAGTTGTCTTTAGCACTGAGCTTTTCTGGGCTCCCATTAAGGATGCTGTTGTCCAAGAAGGAACCAGGTCTTGGCAGGCTTGAGAGCTGTCATGGAAGATTCCTAGCAGGAGGGGAGTGGAGGGAGAGTGTGTATTTCATCAGGTTTTCTGCCCCCAGAAACTACTTGTTCCATGGAATTAATTCTTCTAAAGCTTCTCCTGTGTCATTTATGGGCAGAATTTGGAAGTTACTTAACATATTTTAAAATATTTCATTTTTCAGACAAAACAGGAACTGTTTTATCTCTAGATAATATCATTGTTGACATCAGAGACAAGCTTCATTGCTGGTATAAGCAGGTGCAAGTGTATTGACTTGAGAGAAATTGCACACGTATTTGCCAGAGGTGAATGTCTCCTGTTTCCACCCACTTGACAGTTGGGTAAATAATGATACACACAGTTCTCATAAAGGGATTATAGCGAAGCCACAATGGAGTTTATTCAGTTTTGATAGAATCAAGTGACTTCACTTTGTAGACTGATAATGCGATTTACTACCATACCAAGGATTCAGGTCTGAACCAGACACAACTCGTTTCACTTGTGCATGCAAAGCATTTAGCTGAGTTTGAGATAGGTGTTTTCTCTCAGCTCATTTATGAATTTAGTGCAGGCATGTTTAGGATCAACCATCCAAGGTCCTCTCCTGTCTAAAAGGGACTAAATTAAGAGCTTGTGATGCAACAGTTTTTGCTGGCATGGAATATATACAGGGATGAAAATAAAATAATAAACTTTTCTGCAAGCATGTCTTAAGTCATATTGGTGTGTTTATTTGGGACTCGGTATGAAGGGGTAGGCAGGGGAGGCCTGTCTTTCCCAGGCTCTGTACACACTTCATTAGGGTTACTTTATTTATATTACAAGGTCAAATGTGATCTTGGTGTACAGGCCTCTGACTTAAACAGAAATTGCCTTGATTGTTAGTGAAAATTCCCCACACAACCCCCCCCCCCCCCCCCAGTTACTTTCTGCCGTCTGGCCTGATTGAAAACAGGCAGAAACTGGCATGGAACAATATTATGTCATCCTTTGCTTATATTTCCTACCCACTCATTCTTTATTTTAATGTTATATGAGGTCTTCAGCAGAGTGTGACATATTGTTGTAATTACATCATTTGGAAATGTGTTTATCCCCAAGAGTTGTAATTTGATTTAGGAACTGTTTTCCCTGCTTTCAGTCTGTTATTGATAGCATGGCATGACCATCAGGCTTCTGCAGCAGGACTTGACACACCACTTCAAATATTTGCAAACCAAAACACAAGAGTCCATTGATGCATGTGGGGAGCAAAGGAGGAAGGGGATGTGATTTAAGATTTGATAAAAGTTTTGCAGGTTGAATAAACTCTAATAATATTGTGGTAGTTTCTGTGTGGAGTATTAATTCATTTGTGTCTCTTTGCCCCATAAACAAATGGATTTCTATGGGTGGGTTTTTTTAAAGTTTCTGTAGGGTGCTTGTAATGGAACCACACATCTGGCTTTTGGCCTTGTGCAATGGGAAGCAGTAGCTCTTGAGCATGTTTGTTAAGAAAATTGCTGTGACTTTTAGCTGGGGGTTTTGATGCCTGCAGAAAAACATTTAATTGGAACACAGAAGTTAGGGAAACTTCAGAGTAGTGTTCAAAAACATTTCATGATCTGCCTTATGAATTGAACAGCTATGTAAATGTGGGAAACTGCCAGTTTTATGATAAGAAGCAGAGTCCCATCATGTTCATCAGGTGTGGAAGAGCTGCCATCAGAGGTATCAAGACCCTTAAGAAATGTGAAATTCAGACCCAGTCCAGGCTTTTGAGGCTTGCTGTTACACAATCGTGTATCCTGAGTATATATCCAAAGACCCAGAGAAAAAGTGTGATGTGTATCTTTAGAAAGAGTAAACTAGACTTGTTCCCATAGCATTATTTTGCTGTCTCTGGTAATTGTTAAGGATTATTGAACTGTTTGCTGTTAAACTTCCTGCTTAATAAATAGTTTTAGTTTTTTTATGTTTATATACACAAAATGAGAGAGAGAACATAAAAACCAATATATGAATTAAGGCCCACTGTAATCTCATCTTTTGTAACTGGTTTGAGATTATTCATGTGAAAGGAACTTTGTAGGGCCATACCCAGGACTGTGTTTTCTTTTGTGCTGGATTATTAAAGCATTAGATAAATATATAAAATACGTATTTTATTGGAGAAGAGAAGGCTTCAGGGAGACCTTATGGCAGCCTTCCAGTAATTAAAGGGGACTTATATGAAAGATGGTGATAAACGATTTAGCAGGGCCTGTAGTGATAGGACAAGAAGAAATGGTTTTAAACTAAAAGGGAGTAGATTTAGACTAGATGTAAGGAAGAGACTTTTTACAAAGAGGGTGGTAAAAAACTGGCACAGGTTTCCCAGACAGGTGGTGGGTGCCCTATCCCTGGAAACATTGAATGTCAGGTTGTTTGGGGCTCTAAGTAACATGATCTAGTTAAGGATGTCCCTGCTCACTGCAAAGGTGTTGGACTAGATGACCTTTAAAGGTCCCTTCCAACCTAAACTATTCTATGGTCCTATTCTGTGATTTTATTTCACTTATATTCTCCATCAAAAAAGAAACAGATACCACATTTTGATAAAAATCTAGATTTCATACATTGAAGAAAGGCATATAGCTTAACTTTACCTGCACTTGAATCTTAACTGTAGCAGAATACATTTGTCTCTGTAGTGAGCTGGGCAGATTGCAGGTGGTGACGCCTGACTTTGTTTCTCAAAGATACTTGAGCTGGTGTAAATAAAAGTCATCTAGGGGCTCTGCAGAGTGTTCTTAAAACACATACATCCCTCATGGGGGGTTGTAGCTGCTGTGCTGGCTCTCAGCCTGCACAACTGTCAGTAAGAGTCCATCTTTGTTCAGAAAACATATTCCTTAAGTCTAGTAGTGAGAGTTGTTGCTTTACATGCAAATCAGTGTTATACTTGTTTGCCACCTTGGTCTCCTTATCCTCAGGGAAAAATAGCGTTTAATGGGGTCTAAAGAATGGGCCCCTTGAAGAGAAATAAAGGTCACATTCATGCTTTAGATGTTTTTTTCCTCTTCTGAGAGTGAATTTTAGTTGTGGACTTAGAGTATCGAAGGGAATGGAGCTGGTTTGGTGTTCTTGCACCATCCTTTCCAGTTCCACTTCTGCCCTGTGTTCAGAACTGGGGAGTGAGGGAGGCAAATTTTAGCAGACCTTGCTTTTGTAATCTAAACTGCTGAATCCCATGAGCATAAAAGCATACAACTTGGAGAATTTTAGGTCAATAACCTTAGTTTCTGACGTTTTGTAGTCTTTTAGGCTATTGACAAATTATACAAATGTATTTTTTTTATTCTGCCTAGCAAGCACTTTCAATTTGTTTAATCTGAATTGATGGCTTCTTCATCAACTCAGGCACATGTTAAACTTTCTCTTACAATGTGTCAAGCAACTTTCAATAGGTTTTGCAGCTTAGATTTTTTTTATGTCTAAGCATGGGAAATAAATTCAGCAACTTGAATTATCTTGTTTGGTTTTCAGTGTACTCTTTCTCACACTGCTTTTGCAGCAGATTTCAGAATTTTGCTGGAGATACTTGTTCATGAGATTTCCAAGTCATAAACCAATTCATTGAAGAACTTTGTCCCATTTTTGCATGGACAAACCTCACACAGAATTCTGTTTTTCTTCTGTCAGAGCCTTGCAGTCCAGGTGCATGTTTATGAATGGGCTTTGCTTTTGTATTTCTTGGAAAATGTACAAGAGGTGTTAGGGTAATAATTTTGTTTTCGTTGTACTGATTACTTCTAGGCACTTTCTGCATTTTGGAAAAAATTCCTCTTGCCCTGTCTTCTTATGTTTCTCCTCTGGCCTTTGTCTGTGATTCACTGTCAGTTCAAACTGGTGCTGGAATTACCTCTCCTTCTTAAACTAGCATTGGGTTTTTTTAATTTTTCACTTGGGAAATCAGTGTGAAAGAGGTTTCAGACTAAAATTTGATATGCTTGTATTAAATCTTGACTATATCTCTAAAGCCAGAGAAAATTAGTTATTCACAGTCATTCTCAAAGGGAGAACTTGAAATGATTTTGAGAGTTACATAACAATGAAGTGCAGCAGCTGCTGGAAAAGAGCTGGCTGGAGGCTGGCATTAATGATTCGGATGTTATGCTGGGTGGGAACAAGTGTGGTGCTTTATCAAGAAGTTTGTTTTGACCCCGTGGAATACTGTCAATGGATATGAATGTTAAATTGTTGAAATTAAGTGTAGATATCTTGAAGTAAGTTGGTTTTTTTTGTTGGTTTTTTTTTTTTTTGGATGGCAAATAATTAAGTTGAGAATTATCATCAGTGTCATTGAAATGAACAGAATCCTAATGTATTTGAGTTTCTTATGTGAAAAGGAAACCTTTTCGTAAACAACCTTCTGCTCCCCCCAAAATTCTTAAATAGATTTTTTTTTTCCCCTCTGGCTTTATAACCCCACCTTTTTTAAAAGGATGAATGGTCAGGATTAGTGTAGTGATCTTTTAAGTGTTCTGATGTTTAAAAGAGATCACTCAGCATATTGGTTGTTTGATTAATCACTGGCTGCCACATGAGAATTACAGTAGCTCAGGTCCTTGAGCTTAAGAAGTTTTGTTTCAGGATAAGGGACCATGAGGTTCATTTTTGTCTTGGGTAAAATGGGACACTGGCATCCTTTTTAAAAAACCCCTACTCTGTTAAATAGCTATTAACTAAATGTACTCTGTAATGTGATGGTGCATTTGCTATGAGGTCATCAAACTTTTCTTGCTCCTTTGCATATCAATGTGAAGTTCATTCTGCTCAGATCTTAAATCTGCCAAAAATGTGTTTCATCTCAAAATGCCTTTCTAAATTATTTTCTTCTATGAAGTGGTGGTTTATATGAACATTTGTAGAATCTGTCATTATCACCTCATTTCTACTGTGCTTACTTGTGATAAGGCATTTAAAAATTACTTGCTGGGGATGTTTAATGGATTTCATGGTCAAAGTGGGTCAGCAAAGAGTAGAGTTTTTAATATGCTTTGGGTCGTTTTCTTCTCTCTAATTTCTGGAGTTAGATTCATGTTTATAGGTTGTAATGTTGTATAGATGCTATGGTTACAGGAAAAGATTACAAAGAATATGATGAAATGCTCAAGTTGCAAAATGAGTTACAGATCTCACTTCTTCCTTTTGGGATAGGTGTAGATATGCTTTTGCTGTAGTCAGCTTCTGTGTATTGACCAAATTCATCTCCTGTGAAATCGTTGCTTAAAATAAGTTGGGGTTATGTAAAACTTAATTTGATCTCTTGAGTCTCATTGATAAATGCATATCTCTGAGCAGAAAGAGTGCATAAAATTTAAAAATCAGAATAAGAACTGTTTATTAAGTAAACCTTTATATTTCTCCATCTCATCCTGTTTTCTATTTTGTGTTAAAGCAGTATATTTATTAGGTAGCAGAGGGCAGGAGATGTTAGGTGCTTTCTCTTCATAAGTTACTTGAGAAACCTATAGTTTCTAAAATTGAAGCAACTAGCCACTAGAAATTGAATTTCACTACCTTTAAAAATTGAGCCTAAGAGTTTCTTCAGTTTCTGATTCTTTCTTTTCACGTACTTCACACTGAAGTGTTCTAGTACCTGCAAAGGGTTTTTGGAGGACAGTATTTCAAAAGCACTGAGAAAAAAACAAAGCATTAATGTTGTCCTGAGATATTCACCTCATGGAAGAATGCATGGAACTAACAAATGTTGAAGAGGAATATGTCCAAAACCCCAAGCTTTTCAGCCTTGTGTTTATTGTCATCCTCAGGCTTTTGGCTAATTTCTAATTGTGTGTAATGTCTGAAACCCAGGGCTCTAATTCAGAGGTAATTATCATATGATCAAGCTGTAGTTGTTATTTTAGTGCAGATTTGGGAAATAAAAGCTGACAGCTGTGTTCCAGCTGCATTTCAGCTGCACTCCATTAAAAAAACAGACTGGAGAAGCAGCAGCAGCTTTGAAATTTTTTCCATCATTGCTGAGCTCGGTGAAGTTGCCTTATCTGGTTGCCCTGTGAAATATTTGCTATGTATGTCTGGAGCCTAAATAAATAAAACAGGAAAAGAAACTTACTCAGTAAATAGATGGAAAGATTGTAAGTAGTGGACTGAAATACAAACATATGTATGTGCATTTGGCTCTGCTGAATATGTAAGCAATCAGCTATTAATTCCTGCCAGACTTTTGTCTAGGGTGGATCAGAGGTTGCTAGAAAGGTCAGTTGGTTCCCTTAAATAAACCAAGTTCAAGATACATTCATTGACTTTCTTGTCATGTCTTATTAAAAAATGTCATATATCTGATAGATAAAAAACAGTTTTAAAACTTCCACTAGGCTGATCTTTCTAAAAGGACAATACCAGTTAGGTCATTAACTGCTAAAGCCGTAAACCCTGTTCCTTAGGTGTAAATGAAGTTCTTTAATGTTTGAGACACATAGGTCCCTGTTTATATACCCTTAATGCAGAGGAGCAGATTGTGTTAAAAAAAAAAAAAAAAAAAAAGGGAAAGCAAAGCCAAAAATTGAAGCTGTAACTGTTTGCTCTGTAAAAATGAATATACAAGGTCTGCAGATGAAAGCTGAAATACACTGACAATTTGGGCTTCCATTCTAAAATTTAACTTTCCTTTCCATTTAGAAGTATTTGATCATCATTTGGAGAATATTTTTCCAAAGTTGCCAACTGATTTGGGAGCTACTGATGTTAAGGGAATGCCCTGTAGGCTATAATTATTTTGATGCAAAGTTTTCTTGTATTCTCTAGTTTGGTTTGCTGAGTTTTTATTTAGTTTGCTTAAAGATCTTTCAGCATATATTTATGTTTTGGAAAAAAACCCCAACCAAACACCAGTGGTCGTGCCCTCTCAATCCACCACTGAAAAATGAATTCACGTACATGGTGCAGTTGAAATCTCAGATCCTTTCATAACTGGATGGAGTTTATAGTCTGTGTATTTGAGGGGAAATTATCAGCTGTTTATTTACAAATTTATGGTAGAAGTACTTGTGAACTGATACTTCAGAACTGCTGTTTCTCAGTTTTCTCTCCAGTGCAAGAGAATCTATTTTCTAGAGAAAACAAGGATAGCATTCCTACAGACTGCTCTCACATATGAGTCAGCAGTCCAGGACAAGAAGAATGAGCACAGTGGCTCAGCTTTGGGAGAACAGTTGATGAATGATTGTCCATCTCCTATTTCTTCTTGGTATCCTGTAGTTTACCATCAAAACTGTAGAATATTGAGGCTTGAATCAATGAAGGATAAAGTAAGTCTTCTACTCAACTTCTCTTCACCTCATCTCACCTCATGGCTAGGCTTCGTGAGCGAAGATCCGGAGAGGGCTCCATCCACGCTCTTCCCAAGCGCTTTTTACAAGCGCTGCTGGCTGAAAAGGCCAATGCAGGACAGACAAGAGCGGTTGCAAAAGGCACAGCAGAAGGACTCCTTAGGAGGTAGAACCTGCAAGACACGATTCTTTCTACGCTGACTTTTCTCCTCAAGAGTGATCCTGTGTGCGTGCTCAAAAACATCTGCGGCGTTAAAAGTAGTGTGTGTGCAGAGCTCCTGATTGGAGGCCAGAGTAGAGCAGTTCAGGTGATCAATATGGCCAAGGCTGAGATGTTGTTTCAGGGAGTCCTTGGATCTCCTCTTCAGGGCTCCNTATAGTCCTAGTATGGGCCTTCAGTAGCCTTAGGTTAAGTAGGCTTCCATCAGTATGATATCTTAATGTAGATACCGTCCTGGTCATCATCTTCTAGTGCTATGTTTAATGTCCTGCTGCATTGTGTGGCTTCAAAAGAAAGGCTGCTGGTTGAAACCCAGGAGCAATGGTGTGAGCAAGTGCTTTTGGGGTAGGGAACAAATGAACCACATTGATCTGGTTGACACTTGAGCAACTTTGAACTTTGTGTGAGGGTGATGAGTAATGTCCACAAGTAGCATGTACACTGATAGCATGACTAGGGTTCTTGGCAGCAGAATGGCTGCCTCTGCATCTGTCTTTGCTGGAGGTTGCAAGATGCATCTTGCAGTGGTACTAATCAGTGGAAAAAGAGTGGTATAGCTTAAGTTACCCCTTCCTTCCCCTCATTAAGCACTCCTAACTCAAGCCTGTGAACACAATAACATGTGGCACCTTTGAAACTTGCATGATTTAATAACAAGACAATTTATTAAATGAAAGACTTTAAAATTACTGGTTCCAAAGTCCATGAAGCTCCCTTTTTTGAGAATAGTTGCATCTTTTTTTCAGGAAATTGTTGCCTTTTTTTTCAGAATTTGTAGCTTAAGTTACTACAGTGAATCTTAAGGGACTCACAGTTGGCTTTTTTTCCATCATCATCTCTAATCTCAAGCAAGAAAAGCATTGGGGCAAGCTCATCTTCTGAGTTAGATGTGATTGACCTATTTGTCTTTCTTGTGCTCATTATTTCCTGTTTAAAAGACTAATTAACTTATTATAGGCGATATCATGCTGAATTCTAGTTTATTTCAACAAAAACTGAGATTTAGCTGTGTTGACAAATATTTTACTTTTTTTTCTTTATTTATATCCATATATTAGTCACAGCAGTTGTAGTGCAAGAAAATAGCATTGGTTTGTGCCTGGAAGCAATGCCGTATCTCTTCTGCTTTGTTTACTGTCTTTTGAATGCCACCCAAGGGACGGAGATAGTGATTAGAAAATTGATGGAGAGACTTGTGCCCATCAAAATGAAGAATACACTGAAGAATACAGAGCATACACACAGCTTTCTGTGCAGAGGGGACACATATCAGCATGATAAAGTTTGTACTTCCATAAAAACATGTGAAAACATAGACTTTAGAGATAGGAAAAGGCTATAAGGCTTCATTCAGTTCTTTTTTCCTTTCCAATCCCAGTCCGTCCAAGACTAGCCCCAAAATTGTGCTGCAAACCAAAATATCAAGGTATTTATACAGATTGTAATGGAATCCTATCTAACTTTCACAGAATCACATAGAATCACAGAATCACCNGGTTGAATTTCATGCCATTGGTCACTGCCCATTCACCTAGCCTGTCCAGGTCCCTCTGCAGTGCCTTCCTTCCTTCCAGGAGATGGACACTCCCTCCCAACTTGGTGTCATCCGCAAATTTACTGACGGTAGACTCGATCCCCTCATCCAGATCATCAATAAAGATGTTGAACAGGACTGGGCCCAGGACTGAACCCTGGGGGACACCACTGGTCACTGGACACCAGCTGGAAGTGGCACCATTCACAACCACTCTCTGTACCCATTTTGGAAAAATTTCAACAAAAGAGATATTTCAGAAGGGAGATAAAATGGGTGTAATTGAAAGGTTAGAGCTAGCTAGATGCTGCATTTGGGTGAAGCCAAAATGCATACTTGGATGGGAGACTCTCTACATGCTGTGGAAAAATACCAAAAGGGATAGCTGCAGATTCCTTAGGGTAATTGGATGCTCTGTTTTTCTGACAGCATGGCCTAGATATCATTTTCAAAGTTGATGCAGGTCAGAAACCGCAAATCTTTTTAAGTCAGTGAGATGTTGCAAATTAAATACCTCAGCCACTTTTAAAGAGAGTTGAATTCTTCAGCCATTTATGGCCTGTGTTGCTGAGTAGAGCAACATCTGTCTGTAATCCCAAAGAAGTCTGTACTGAAAAGCCTGGCAACTTAGGCTAAGTCTATCAAGTTTAGAGTCCAGTCCTGTGACAGTCCATTAGTGACAAACTAATACTGGAGTTCTCGCACAGCCATACTGGAGTTCGTAGTCAATGGGTGTTTTGTTTCTTTGAACCTTTTGTCATCTCTGGTAGTTTCTCCTTTCGAAGCCTTGTGTGTATTTCTTGGTAGGTTAGCTGAAAAGCAGGAGCAGCCTGTTTGACCTGAAAGAGCACATCTTGTGTTGGGATTTTAATGAATATGTTGCAGAACATTCTCCAGCTGTTGCGCTTGAGAGGAAAATTCTCTGGGTCTGTTAAGAAGGTAGAATTATTTTCTAAACTGCCAAACTATGTGCTCTGACACCAAGATGATATGTAAACAGCTTGTGTGTGTATCTTAAATAGAAACAATTGCAATATGACAGATCTGCAATTGGAAGGTGGAAAATTCCTCAAATTTGTTTAGATGGACAGCTCTTGTGGAGTAGAAGGATACAGTTTCTTACTACTTTATTGAGATTTGTTGTGATTTCACAGTTCGGGGGAAAATCAGTCAATAGAAGCATTGACACTGTTTTTATGTGCTCGTTAGGTACTGCAACACTTCTGTGGGTAAAATCCTTGATGCTTAATGCAAGGAATTATCCATGTAGCGTTGTCAACATCATCCTACTTTTTCGTCTTGCTGCATATTGTCTGTTATGTTCATTTATTGCATTTCTACTCAGACTGTAAACTCATTGTTGATGACTCCTTGTTTATGTAGATGTTTAGGGAACAACATGAAGCCATCTTGCTCCTTGTCAAGTCCTTTTACTCATGTGCAGTGTAGATACTGCATTCTGCTTTTCAGATCACCTAAGTACCGATACAGTTTTCAATTTTGTCTGAACATAGGCTGAGGTCTCCAAAACAGTTCTTTGACATCAGCTATCTGATGTCTAAGAGATGGAGTGTAAGGTCCTGCCTTCAAAAGTCAAAAAGTCAGTCAGGAAGCCAATTCTTAAAAGATTGTTCCTTCTTATCAGAAGACAAAATGCTGCTGCTATTTTTTTTTAATGGAAATGCGTAGACGCCTGAATATTGGGATATTTTTGCATTTGGAATGAATGAGCACTCACCTCAGAAGAAAATACAGTTTAAGTAGTCAAGACACACAAAGTAGAAAAATAGCAAAGCCACATGCACTGTGTAGCAGCCTACTATAAAGCAGCTGCTTTTGCTCATAAAAGGCCTTGTCACCTTGGAGTTTTTACCAGGATATAGCTGATGTTGCTGCTATTCTTGGAGAGTTAAGACGGTGCCTAAGCTGTTTGTGTAGCTTAATTCTTTGGTTCCACACTGATTAAGTTTTTAAACGATAATGAAAATATTTATGTGTGGGTGAGTGGATATTGATAGCTAATGGAGATTCTTTGGTGTTGGCAAGGTTAGACAATTTTTAACGTCGATACAGCCTAAATTCCAAAGCTGGCAAAGACATTGGTGGTGGGCTGGAGTGGTTTTGACACAGTGCTGTGAGGACTGAGGCTAGAATTAAGGAACATTTTGGCCTTCTGTGCAGAACCAGCATGTCAAACACTGTTCTGTAGAAAATATGTGTCTGAGCATAGAGCTTAATAGTACAAGATGATCCATGACTTGGTTTAAAAGCAGAGACAGGCTTAGCAAATGTTTGAAGCCAGAATACAAAGGAGCAAGCTAGTATATATATCATCACTAGAATATTTTTTCAGGGTATTAATTTGGGAAAAGGGGTTCTTGAGTCCAGTTTAACAGAGCTAGGAAGAAAAAAGTCTCAGAAAAGAGAAATAGATACAGATACTTTTGTCTGCTATAGTCTTTTTCATACCTTATGTATTCCATTCTTCCATTGCTGTTTAAAAACATCAAAGAAGCCCCTGGTAATTATTTGTGGAGGGCTTTCTCCTTCTAATATTTGCATGCTAGATGACATAATATTCTAGAGGCGGCAGTCATTTTTCTTTAGGTGCAAATGCATCACAGTGATTAAAAGGAAAGGTTCTTTTCAAAAAACCTGCTGTATGCTCTTATGCTGTGAAAAATTAAAAATATTTCAGTCAAGGTAATGTTTTTCATTTCACTGGGTTTCTTAACATCTTTTTGAAATGTAAGAGAATCCATTATCACAGGAGTTGAAATTAGAACTGTAAATGCTTTGGGTAGCAGATAAAATAAGTTTCTTTGTATTTTTGCTATAATGCTTGAAAAATTATGAAAGCAGTGGGTGTATAACTAAGGAAGAGCAGCTTAAGCTTTCTGTGACTGTTTCTTAGCTTAATCTACAATACTACTGCACTTGTGGGAGAGGAACCTGATATATCACCCCCCTCTGAGGTGCGGAAAAAGGTGGTTTTATCACGTAGCATTCAGGTTTGCTCAGGTTGCAAACATTGCACAATGTCAACACAACTTTTTGCCCTGCTGAAAACTACTCAGAAGGTAAACTGGAGTGGTTTCACTAGAAATCTTTGGTCATATTTTTTACTTTAGTGCACATGGGATTTTGTACAACAATGGCTAATAAAGTGTAATGAACTAAATACAAAAAACAGTTCATAGAAGTAGACTGGATTTCTACAAGGTTGGGGAAGTGGTCCAGCAAGGCTTTATTGAGATGCTTCAGAGCAGCAGAGACCCCCAGCTACTGCTCCTTTCTGTAGTCCATGAATCACTCTCTACTGCCTTGCTTTTCTGAGGGGCTGAATTGGAAGGGACATTAGCTATTTTTGCTTTTTGAAAGTAGTATCTCTAAGGTTTGGGTGTAAGCTGCTGTTACTCTTTCTGTGAAGTATTGTAGCTTAGCTTCTTTTTTTGTTTCTGTGAGATCTTGATGACATGGGCAGAGCATTGCTGCATGTTTATCTGCAACAGTCCAGGCACAGTCTGAAAATCACTTGGGNGAACAGTGCATGAAATTACCTCCAGTGTTGTTTATTATTATTATCAAGCTGGCAAACAGATTGCATAAATACCCTTTGGTCCATTCACCAGAAAGCTGTTGGTTTAAATGGCTAGTACATGAGAGCTTGCACTGAAGCAGATGCAGAGCACTTTTATCATCTGATGTGTTAAATCAGCTGTAGAGGTGTAACAACCACTGACAAGGGCTAAACTGCTTTCCTTTTTTCTAAAAGACAAGACTTATCTTTGTCCTAGTCTAAGACTGACCTGTGCTTCCTCAGCTATTTCTGACTTGTGAACAGTGTAGAATAGCCTAGTGAAAAGCAGTTCTGCTGTCCTTCATTTCTCTGTACCCTGTTGGAGTGCAGCTATCTTACAAAGGGGAAGACCTTTTTCCCAGTTGTTGGACAACTCTTCCCAGATAGGAGTTTATCCTCTGTGTTGAAAGCCATGTTGTAGATGTTTTTATTGTAGATAGTATTTTTATGGTTCACTAATATTTAAAAGGCACAGTTTATTTGATTTTTAGGTATCTGGAAGAAGTATTATTGCTTATGCAGCTGAACTTAAACTTTGATCTACCCTAGGGAAAATTTGGGTACAAACCAAAGCTTTCATGGGATTTTGTAAGAAGAGACAGGCATGACCTCAGCCTGTTGCTCAGGAGAAGCATTACTGTGCCAGGTAATGCAAATAATTCCTATTCACAGAGCTGCTGCTATATTTGTTTGGAATATTCACACGATGTCTTCCATCTCATTTAACAAATGGATTTGACGACCTGTAGGGAAATAAAAAGATTTTTTTTTTATTGCCACTTGCAATTGTATGGTAAAGTTTGTTTTCACAAATTAATGAGGCTATATGTTACTATATAGTTTGGTAGCTAGCTTTTTTACTTTGACTGTTCTGAAGTAGTACAAAATTAAAATAAAATTGCATGTAAAGAGTTCAAATTATTTGTGCTTAGCAGTGCCTCAGCACAGCTTATTACTGACTTTCCCCTTCTCATCTCTTTCATCTTTTTTTCTTGCCAGCTATCCTTTCTTGTACTGAAAGGATGATAGCCAACTGGTCATGATTAGCTGCAAAATTTGTTTCACTTGGAGGAAAGGATGCAATGGAAAGCAAAGTGGTCATTTCTTAGCTGATTAAAAAAAAAATTTGTTAGAGTTTATTATACAAGTAAATTACAATTTGAGGAATTCTGAGCACTCAGTCTTTACTGTATGTTAACTTAAAAATGTACTAGGAATGGCTGGAGAGCTGCCAGGCACAGAGGGACCTAGGGGTGCTGATTGACAGCTGATCATGGGCCAGCAGTGTGCCCAGGTGGCCAAGAAGGCCAAGGGCATCCTGGCCTAGATCAGGAACAGTGTTGGCAGCAGGAGCAGGGAGGTGATCCTGCCCCTTTACTCAGCTTTGGGGAGGCCTCACCTTGAGTACTGCATCCAGTTTTGGGCCCCTCACTACAAGAGGGACATGGAGGTGCTGGAGAGGGGACAGAGGCTACCAAGCTGCTAAAGGGCTTAGAACATAAGCCTGATGAGGAAAGACTGAGGGATCTGGGCCTGTTTAGCCTGGAAAAGAGAAGATTGAGGGGAGACCTCATTGCTCTCTCTAACTACCTGAAGGGAGGTTGTAGAGAGGCAGGGATTGGTCTGTTCTCCCTGGTGGGGAGTGATAGGACAAGGGGAAATGGATGGAAATTGCCCCAGGGGAGGTTCAGGCTAGACATGAGGAGGAATTTCTTTGCTGCAAGGGTTGTCAGCCATTGGAACAGGCTGCCCAGGGAGGTGGTTGAGTCCCCATCCCTGGAGGTGTTTAAGAGACAAGTAGATGTTGCATTGAGGGGCATCATTTAGCAGGTTGATAGGGCTAGGACAAAGGCTGCACTGATGATCTTCAAGGTCTCTTCCAGCTGTAACTGTCCTATGATTCTTCTTCCTTCAATATATTGAAAGGACACTTGGATTGAACATTACTGTTATGGTCAGCAATGACCATCTGCAGGAGACCTGCTGCAGAGCTCTTCCAAGAACTTCTCTCCATCTTTAGTACTTGTCAAAAATGTTCTCCTTTCCCATTCTGATTGCTATATTTTGTAGAAGTGGGCCTGGAAGTTTCTCGTTCTGGATTTTTTAACTTTTTCCTTGGGGTATTATCTTTGGTCCTTCCTTTATGTATTATGTAATCATGGTCTTCAAGGTTCCACCCTTTCCACTGTCCATTTTGTGTTCCTGTGGTATCTTCTCCTTTGAATTTAACTGGAGTCTCAAGATTGACAGCTTTTATGTCTGTCATGTGCTGTTTTGTTTTGAATTTGAAATTGGTCCTAGACCTTGTACCACAACTCAGACTCAGTTCATTGTTGAAATCCTTGAGAATCTTGGCCTGGCTCCTTCCCAGCATTACAGCTGTGCTGATGTGACATCTCCAAGAGACCTGAATAAATCTGGGACACCACATGGCCACAGAAGAGTTAACCTTTGCCATTTTTGACTTGAAGTCCAGGGCTGTAGAACTGCGCTAAGCAGTATGTCTGGCAGAACCTCCTGATGTTGCTTTTGGTTGCCATTAGCTGCTTCTTAGAGATTCAATATCTGTGTCATTCCTGGAGGGATTTACTCCTAACCATAAGCATACCTTTTGAAAGATGTGCTAAAATAAAATCTAGTTCAGACCCATCCTTACAGTTATATGTTGCTCCTGGAAAGGCTCATGTTGTTGTCCACTTTGCACCAGTGCAGCGACTTGTGTTTCAGAAAGTGATTTGCAAGCATTTTGTCTGTCAGGAAACCTTCAAAAAGTGTTTTCTTTGTTTCTTTTGTCTCAAGAGTCAGGGGGAAATTGACATAATAAATAATTACCTGCTGGCCATGTCTAGTCTTCATGTACTCTTTTCCTGAAGCCTTCTCTTGGGAATATTATATTATAGTTTTGGCTTTTAATAGCAGAAGACTATAACAGTTTTCCCCTGTCAACTGATATAGCTGTTTATACTATGGAAAACATATACATGACAGGTTTGGGTGAAATTTTTAGGCTTTTGCTGTAGGTAAGTGTGTGATCTTAGTTTTCAGTAATTTTATATCTGGGATTCGGTTACTATTTTGCAGGTTCCTCTCCTACTTCCATGCATGTCCACTTTAGAAGTTGTACTTTCAAGTAGACATTTTATGTGCATACATCAGTAATTCATGTTTTGCTAGGACTGTTATGAACCCATTTTTTCACTGGTGACTGGCAGCCAGCTAGATTTCACTCTGTTAATCACAACTCTCTGGGAAGAGCCAGCCAGTCAGTTTTTAACCCAGTGAAGAGTACATTTGTCTATACCATGATCTGCCAGTTTCTCCAGGAGAATGCTGTGGGGGACTGTGTCAAAGGCCTTACCAAAGTCCAAGTAGACAACATCCACAGCCTTCCCGCCATCCAAAAGGCGAGTCACATGGCCATAGAAAGAGATCAGGTTGGTTAAGCAAGATCTCCCTTTCATAAACCCGTGCTGGCTGGCCCTGATGCCTTGGCTGCCCTGCAGTTGCTGTGAGAGCTCACTCAAGATGATCCTCTCCATGATTTTTCCTGGTACTGAGGTCAGGCTGACAGGCCTGGAGTTGCCTGGATCTTCCTTCCGGCCCTTCTTGTATATAGGCATCACATTAGCCACCCTCTAGTCATCCGGTACCTCTCCTGTTGACCAGGACTGTTGAAAAATAATGGAGAGAGGCTTTTCCTAAGGACTCAGTCAGTGAATGCAGAAAGATGTGAGGAAAACCAGCCAGAGGCTGAACCCTAAACTGTCATAACTGTAAGATGGAGTAAGTTGCACACAGGCATATTTTTTTCACTTTTTACCAAGACTGTTGTGTGCTGTTACAGTGAGCTGCAGAAGAGCTTCTATGTTCAGCTCTGGAGGTACTTAGCATGTGTTTTCAGATTAATAAACATGAAAGACATGGCAGAAACAAAAGTTACTATTCTTGCTTTCACTCTCTGTGTAATTAATTTCTCTTTAGGGGGAAGTAAAGCAAGATAAGAATATAGTTTGACCTCAACAGAATTGAGGCACAAGGAACATATGTCCTACTGGTCAGCATTACTCCAAACAGAAATATATGAAGGTGGAGAGAGCAGAGCAATAGCAAATGAGCTATATGCCATTCTGTCATCCTCTGCTTGAGAGCAAACCATGTGTTTATTGAAGGAAATGGTTCTGCTGAACTAGTCCTGATGCTGTTCCAAGTCAATTGGTGATTACCTTTTCCATGGGGATTGAAATGAATGTGTTTTATTTTAAAATAAGCTTTTTAACTGCTGCTGCTATTCAGAATTTCTGTCTCTTAGTTGTTTGTTCAGCTGGGCTTGACAGCTTCTGTCTTAACTGTGCAGAGAGGCACTAGCTCAGCTTTAGTTTGGCTTAAGTTCCCCTCCTCTTTTCCCCCTCACATTAGTGTGTTTATTTTCTTTCTGATCTTGAGAACTGTAGTGTACAATGAAGGCTGTCTATAAATGCTAAACTGAAGTATAAAATGAACCAACATTTATTCTGCATGCTGTAAAAGAAATAATGCACAGATTTACTGTGATCTGGGAAGTTCCTCTGAATTTCTGACTATTTAGCCTAATCCTCAAAAAAATTGCTGGGCTGGAGCCAACTCCTCTGTAATCTGGATAGGAGAGAAAGGGAGAAGATCAAAAAGGTGAAGTCACATTTCTTGAATGTTATTTCATCTACAAGGTTGAAATCACCCAAGTTGGATTTGGAATGTCACCAAAACTTGAGTTTCCTGAAACTATGAGGGAAATGGTGATCTAAGATTCCCTTTCAAGTGAACAGGCTTGTGCATATGAAGGAGAGTTGTAAGGTTCAAATCTGGAGTCAGAAATACACCTTAAATATTGAGAAACTAACTTCTACATTTTGGTTCACGTCTATCTCATATCATTATCAGTTAGTGCAACAAGGTAGTAGTAATCAATACTAGTATGCACTCTGTATTCCACACTGTTTGGGCTCTGCTGAGGTTGGCTGTGAGTACAGGTTATGTTCTCAAAGAACTGCATGTATAACTATATGGCATGTTTTTGTATAGAGGAAAAATGACTGTCCACAGTGATGAGTAAGCTGTTGTCAGTTGTTTAATTGGTCTGTGTGTACCCATGATGATTTTCTTTGTTTTCCTGGCTCATTAATTATTATTATTTGTGAGGCAATGGATGGCCTTAATAGAATTTTTTGACTAGGTGAGAGACTTTTCTTTTATCCAATGTCATCAGTTTATTCTGCTGTGTCCTTGTTGAAACTTGGACAGAAGTGTTGTTTTCATTCTGTAATCTAGGCAACACAACAGACCTCAGGCTGAGTGTGTATGACAATGTTTAAAAGGTACTGTAGTGGCTATTTTTTTTTCTTTTTAGGTAAGTATTTTTGGGAGTATTAAAGATGGAGAAGATCTGAAGTCTACACAAACTAGTTCTAGTTCCAGTTTAAAATAAATTTGTTACTTTCTAAATACCCTGTGTAAGCAAAGTAAAGCCAAACACTTTTGGCTTTACAATACAATTAATACTATTGTATTAATGCCAAACACTGGTTTCTGAACATACAGTAGAGAAGAAAGATGACCAGCTGAATCAAAATACTGATGTAAGAAATGTTACAATATGAGTGTGTCATTACCATATGGTCTTGAGTACTGCATTGAGGATATGTTTCTGAAGGAAATAATGAATGAAAATCTCATTGCTGCTAGACTCTCAGCAGATTATCGTACTCATGTTTGTTTTCCAGACATAAAGATTTCTGCTTCTTATAAATATACATCTTCTATCAAACTACATTAATTGGTAGTATTAGGAACAACAGAAGAGTGGGGGACTAATTCCTTCATTTTATAATGTATAGATTAGATTTCTTAGAGGATGGCTTTCTCAAGTAGGGTTTAATTTCAGAGGTGAATCAGAGCTGATGAAGCTTATGTGTTGAAGTGCGAAAAAATGGGAAGAAGTGACTCAGTAAGTTTTATGGATCATCCAGTAGTTTCTTGTTTCGTTGTGTGCTGTGGTAAAGTCTAAGAGTCCTAATTGCTAAGATCTGAATATTGGTAGGTTGTTACACCTCAGAATTTTTTCCCTGTTTAATTAAAACCTAACACAACATCTCTTAGACAGAGTAAAAATTATGGTAAAATTCATCAATTCATCAATTACAGTAAGTAGTGGCAGCATTGCCTGTGCAAAACCTACTGACTGTTCTGCATGTTTATGTGGTGACAGTCATGGTGATTGTGTTTTTAAAACAATTGAACAGTGCCTTGGGATGATACCTTTTATAAACTGAAATAAATATAAATCCATTTACAAGTAAGGTGCTGCCAATTCTCTCACTTTAATCACGTGCTGTATAGTCAAACATTTACTCTGGATGGGTGAGGCTGATGAAAGCATAAAGGTATAGTCACAAGACTAGATTGATTTGCTATTTATTGTTTTTCAGTGTTAGAGATTTATTATTCAGTGTTCTAGTGAACTCATTTATGAAGAGACTGGATGCCTGTGAAAATTGAATTGCATATAAGTTACAGTATGTGAAAAAAATGCTAGTAATACTTTAAATGGAGTTATATTTTTTGTTGTTGAAGTGCCATTAAGTGTAACAAAACAATATAAAAAGCATTAAAGGTATCAAATTTAATATTGACCTTGAAGCTGAAGTCTAATGAGTAATTTGATAGTGATTAGTCTTTGTAAATGTCTTATTAAGCTTGTATTCTCTAAGGGATTACACAGATGTTCTGGCTTTTACTAATATAACTCGTTCATTGTTAGAAATGTGCATTACAGTGTATAGGACTGGGACCATCTCATCACAGCAAATGTAGCGACAAAGTCAGTTTTCTGCTGCTATGCAGCTAGTTACTGAAGGCAGTAAAGCTGCCATTTAGGAGAGCAGAGCAACACTGCATAAGCCTATTGGATGTCTAACACCAAATATGCCCTGCACAGTTAAAGCTTCCCAAGATTTTGAGATAAGCTGTAGTCAAACATCCCTAGAATGAACACACAAAGTGACAGTGCTTTTGTTCTTCCCAGAAGTTCATGGAGGTCTTTGTGCATGGTGATACACTTTTTTCATTTGTCTCCCATACAATAACCACATCACAAACCACATTCTTTCCACATCACAAACCTAAATTTAGTGGAAATTTGTGGTGATAGATACCTTTTATTGTCCCTGATGGCTGCAGAACAAAGCTCTGTGCAGAGTGCTATGGGAACCTGGAGCATATCTTTGTGGAGCGTGGTTCATGATCTTTAGTTCACGTACGGGCATCTGCCATGCAGGGTTACATTAAATTTAGTTTCAGCACCTCAAAGGAGTGCAATGGTAGAACTGGCTAGAAGGTAACAAATGGATTGCTGACACCTCTAAGCCCTCTGTTTTATGCAGGTAAAGCAGATCTTACCCCTAGTAAAGTAAATAAAGTGAAGGAACAGGCACAATCTGAAAATCGCTTGGGGTCTTCTGTGGCCCCTGGTGCGATAACTGTGCTGACAGCAGAGGGAGCATTAAACTCATTGCCCACGGGAAAGTGTGGGGAGTGATACCCATGTTCCTATAATCCTTGTATGGGTAGGATGAGCTCATTAGCCTTCTGGCAGTCATCCTAGGAGAAGGACAACTCTGATTCCAAACCCGGGCAGATGGAGCTCATCTAGCCCTGTGAGGCCTTCCATCTAAGAGAAGGACACTCTACTAAAACCTCCATCCTAAGGACTTGGCTGCCAGCGTCCAAGCTTGCTAGGCCCTGGCAGATGAACCTTAGGACTAAAGGGTGGGTCCAGCTCTGCACATGCTGTGTCTCACCTAAAAACTCCATAGCGCAGGCTCGAGGGTGCTAACCGCTATCCTCTTTTTATCAGCGCGCTTGGAAAAGGCGCTGATGAGGAGTGTGGGTGGAGCACTCTCTGGATCTTCATTTGCGAAGCCTAGCCATACATACAAAGGGAAGGAAAAAATCTGACTCCCTAAGATTTGTAAATTTCTTTCTGAACTGCTAGAGTACAACTTGCTTTCTATTAGCACAAGTCTGGCAGACCTTAAAGCACTTAACACAGATGATCGCTCTTAAATGTAATTGTTCTTCTGTCTGGTGTGGAAACTGTCAAAATTGGAAACATTTACAGTTTCCACTTTCATAGTATTTTGGTTGGAGTGAGCATACTACTTTAGGAAATAAGAGCTGCTTCACCTAAGGCACAGGAGACACAGCTAAACACAAGAGAATAAAATGAAAATGGTAGCAATTTTTAGTGGTGAACAAAGCACTTTTCTTAAAAAAAACCCAACAAAACAAAAATATCTCTACCTGCTTTCGTAAAGTAAGTTCTTTTAAGAACATACAATACACAGCTGAAGCAGTGCTCTTCAGTGTATTTTACTCTTAACGGAGTTTAAAAGCATTTTTAAAAGAAAGTATAAATAAAACCCAAAACCATTTAAACCTTGGTCATGTGACAGATGTACAAAGGTTGTAAGAGTAATGATGGTAGTACTTAGAAGTTATATATTGCAACATATGTCCCTCAGTATTTAAGGGTTAAGATCTTCCCTATTTGGACTAGGTAACTGCAATTCATGTTAATTACCTTACAGGGCGAGAAAAATTCATCCAGCCTGCTTTGAAGGTATTGCTTTGGTAGTTCACCCATTTCTGGCATTTTAGTCTTGTAAAATGTTGGCTGACGGATGCATATATTGCTCCTCTGGCTTCACAGTAGTTCTCCATATTACTATTCAGCAAGACCCCTGGATTGGAAGCAGAGACTGTGGTTGAGACTTGTCAGGAAGCTTCTGAGTATTCTGTAGCAAACTGCACTCTACACTTTCTTGATATCCTCCTTTCTTCTTCTGTGCAACTGATCTGTATTCCTTCTGGTTCTCCTGGAGATACTTGCAGGTTCATGGCTGTGAGGCAGGATTTATCTCAATTTAACTACATTTCTCTCAGTTTTGGAGAGATGAAGTTATAAGCCCTGTCTGAGCTCTTGCTTACTGATTATAGTAGTATCACTTGCTGGATCTTAGCAGTGTTCAAAGGTTGTCACTACATTCTGACCATTCAAACAGATGCTGCAAGTGTCCATAATACAGGTGTAGGACCAAAGGCTTAGCTACAGGTTTGGCTGAGCTGGAAAAAACTAGTGAGAGTTATTTAGGGGATAAGAATCCATACTGGTATTAAGGAAAAGACACCTAGTATAAAAAAAATTAGTCCAAAAGAAAACAGGAAATCAGGTCAAAGGAGAAGCTGATGACTCTCCAAAACCCTGCAAATTGAAGGACTTTGACAAACACTGACTGGGCTTTGGGGAATAGTGAGGAAATTAGAGATTTGTACAGAAACATTTGTTAATGTTCCATACAACAGCTCTCAGTGCGTGTGTACTCGGTGCCAAGTACTCCCCTTTTTTGCTTGCCTTCCTGGAAGTGTAATTTGGCAGAACTACCATGACCTGGTCACACAGGTAGAGATGGCATAAACTCATCTGTTTGATAACTATTACAAAAATAGAGTTACTCTGTCCTTCACACATTTTAACAGGTAAGGAAACTAAGATGGAGAGAACAGTCTTTATTTAGAGCTTGTGCTGACTGAAAACCAAAACAAGAGAAGCACAGCAACAGGCGAATGTTGTTGCCAGTGAGAGGATTGTTTCTGACTGGGAAATAATGATTTACATCAAGTATGTAACAATTGTTGGCACAATTATTTAACCTAGGAGTGTCTGCTATAAATAATTTTTTTTAATAAGGCTTTTTTGCCCCCAAATTAAACTTCTTCTCTATAGACAATAGAGTATAGGTCTTTGAGATTTTTCTTCTGTGCTTTGTGTGTTGCTAGCTGTAGTAGGCTTATATCAGGAAAAAAACCTCAGTAAAAGAAGCTAGCTTAAATTTTTGGCATAGCAATTCTCTCTGTATGGGTATTCTGGTGTGAATAGGATTGAGTTGATTGATTTCAAATTCTTTCCCCATTGATGACAAAGTAATAACTTCTATTGAATTATCTTGTAAGAAAGTTTTCTCTTTTGTGGTGCTTCTTGATAAGAACTTGAAGGAGTCCTGTACAAAGCAGTGTCACGAACTGGTTCATGTAATAGTGCATCTATCCCTACACTTTCTACCTAATTCTGACGTTTTCTTTGTGCTATGAGTTACCTCCTGTAGTAGTGTGCTAATATGGTATTCATCAAAATGTAATATCTACCATTAAAAAAGAAAAAGGGAAGGTTGTGGGGTTTTTCTTCTGTGTATTGAGTCTGAACCCTTTCTTTTTTTGTAGTCTTCATTGTAGTATCATTTTGATGTTTTTTGGGGGGCCTTAGGTTCAAATAAAGTCACTTGGATACTGCTAGCTCTACAACAGGGTTGCCTTGGTCTGCTGGGTTTGTGGCAAGGTTTTAGTAGCTGGGCTGGGCTCCAGGGGTAGCTTCTGTGAGTAGAGAGCAGGGGCTGCCCATGTCAGGCAGCTCATTAATAAGACCTGTAGATCTTGAACTTGAAAGAGGCCAAAATTCTTCTACTACTTTGCTGCTGGTGGTAGATACACTTTGCTAAATGGTTCCATGGGTGTCATTTACATGCTTTAATGTTGTCCACGTAGATGATCACATCTACCACTTCTATAGTGTTCTGGTTTTTCCTTAGTGTTCAGGGTGTAGCTCCATACTTTATTTCCTACAACTACTGTGATGCCTGCTCTGAAGCTTGTTTGCATCTTCATGGGGTTTTAGTCAAAACTGTAGGATCTCTTATGTTTCACAGTCAGCTAACTTTTCATGGTATCTCATTGGGAATGGAGATAATTTTCACAGTATCACAATATGTCATGGGTTGGAAGGGACCTAAAAAGATCATCTAGTCCAACCCCCCTGCCAGAGCAGGATCCCCTAGACGAGCTCACACAGGAATGTGTCCAGGCAGCTCTTAAATGTCTCCAGAGAAGGAGACTCCACAGTCCTCCTGGGCAGCCTGTTCCAGTGCTCTGGCACCTGCACTGCAAAGAAGTTCCTCCTCATGTTAATACTAAACCTCCTGTGGTCCAACTTGCTCCCATTCCCTCTTGTCCTAACATTGGATGCCATTGAGAAGAGCCTGGCTCCCTCCTCCTGACACTCACCCTTAACATATTTATAAGCATTCATGAGGTCTCCTCTCAGTCTCCTCTTGTCCAGGCTGAAGAGACCCAGCTCTCTCAGCCTGTCCTCCTAGGGCACATGCTCCACTCCTTTCATGCTCTTGGTGGCCCTGTGCTGGACTCTGTCCAGCAGCTCCCTATCCTTCTGGAGCTGGGGGACCCAGAATTGGACACAGTATTCCAGGTGGGGCCTAACCAGGGCAGAGTAGAGGGGAGAATAACCTCTCTGGATCTGCTGGCCATGCTCCTCTTAATGCATCCCAGGATGCCATTGGCCCTCTTTGCCACAAGGGCACATTGCTGCCTCATGGTCATCCTCCTATCCACCAGGACTCCTAGATCTTTTTTTTTTTTGTCCGTGTTTTAGAAAAAGAAACAGGTGAGAGACATGTAAGGCAAGTAGCACATACCAATTCGGGAAAATTTTTGCACCCTGTTTTGAAATACCTCTGACCTGTTTGATTTGATTTGGTGTGGAATGTGTTACACTTCTGACAAACTGAACTATGGGGTCTTGAGTCAAACGGTTAGATGAATGAGGAGTAACAATTAGAAAACATTCAAAGTTTGGTCCAAACAACTTTCAACAACAGATTTTAGGAACAAAAAGATTAATTTCTTATTAACTAGGAACTAAGTCAGAAATTCTGGTTGAGTTCTTCTTGGGTTTTTGTTTTACTCAGCTGGTCTGCAGGTGTAGAGTGTTTTGGCCAAGGTTTCAGTACTTGGAGACTACGGTCATTGCTAAAACTCCTGAGCACACATTGCTGTTGGAATGCAGTTGATGTCATGGAAAAACAGAACCTTTGTGGTAACCCCTAACAACCAGATGTACAGTAAACAGTCAGTGTTACCTCCACTAAGATACTCAATTTTAAAGAGACTTGTTAGGATGGTGCCTGTGTGCCAAGAAATATAAACTTTTACTGGTTTAACTACAGTTTTCTTAAAAGCACCAGCCTACTGCTAGGATTTAGCCATGATTTTGATATACCTAATAAAACCAGAAATAGTTCTGTTTAAATCTTCAAATACCCAGAATTTACTGTTCTTTCCACCACCTAACAGTTTTATGGTGTTTCACATCAGAAATCAGTGTTGGTATGTTAGTTACAAGGGAAATAGCACTGTAATTTTCATGATTAGCAAAACACAGTTTCTTTCCAAGGTTTATTTTCCCTCTAATTAAATGAGTGAGCTGATTTTTTTTTTCTTGTTGAGTTGTGCAGAAATGTAGAACTGTACAATTTCATCTTTAAATTTTTTTTGTTGTTTTGAAAAGTCCATTCTCAGCTTCAAGCAGTGCATACTTCAAACTACTTTGCTTTCATAGGGTGACTTACAACTTCCAAGACAATTCAGAGGTTTGCCATCCAAGGGGTATTCATTCCTTTACATGATTTGTATAGTTTCTTGTCGGGTTTTTTTCCCCTCTGTTGATAGAAATATAGATACCACACCTGTGAAAGCCCCACCACTTTGACCTTGCAATATAAAGCTTTTCTTTCCTGGAAAGAAAAGACAGTAATATGGGGAGCAGGTTGAACAACCTAACATAGTGGCACATGATCTTTTTGAGAGGACCACTATAGCTTCTAGTATGCTTTTTTGTGATTGAGTTGGCCATTAGATATTGTATACCTGAGCTACAGCGTAGTGTTCAGTTAGAGATAAATGTTAAGTCTACCTTGTGATCTGAAAGAGATACAGAAGCATAATTTAGATCTTCTGATCATCTTAAAAACATTCTTCTGTTAAGTGACTTGGTGGGGAGGTGAGTAGAGAGACCAGGAGAAAGCTTATGAGTCAACTTGACTTTTGAAAGCTGGCTTGAGCACTGCTGCATAGCACTTGGGTTTCTATTTATCTTAACTCTGGTAGATAGAACTTACAGTTTTTTCTTTCTGAAGTTCAGACACTTTTGGGGCAGCCTTTGGGACTTTTTGGTTATTGTATCCTTACCATTTTTGCTTGCTTACATACCTGTAAAAGACTATGTGTTCATCTATATGATATTTAAATTGATTACCAATGGCTATAAAACTTACAAAAGCGCCTAAAACTCGTGATCATAGAATCCTAGAATGGTTTGGGTTGGAAGGGACCTCTGGAGCTCATCTAGTCCAACCCCCCTGCAGTGGGCAGGGACATCCCCAACTAGATCAGCTTGCCCAGAGCCCTGGCAAGCCTCACCTGCAATGCCTCCAGGGATGGAAACTCAACCACCTCCCTGGGCAACCTGGTCCAGTGTTCCACCACCCTCGTGGGGAGGAACTTCTTTCTAATGTCCAGTTTAAATCTACTCTTTTCCAATTTAAAACCATTGCCCCTTGTCCTTTCACTCCAGGCCTTTGCAAACAGGCCCTCTGCAGCCTTCTTGGAAGTTCCCTTTAGGTACTGGAAGGTCACTAGTAGGTCCCTCCGAAGCCTTCTCTTCTCCAGGCTGAACAATCCCAGCTCCCTCAGCCTGTCCTCATAGGAGAGGTGTTCCAGCCCCTGATCATTCTCGTGGCCTGCTCTGGAGCTGCTCCATTAGCTCCATGTCCTTTCTGATTTAGAGACACAGAGATTGTCCCAAAGGCACTTAACTATGGAAAGTTTGAAAATACCTGCAAGTCATCAGCAGTTGTAAGTGAAAATAAATGCCTTAGCTCTCTAAAAATAAATTCTTTCATTCAGTGAAATTTATGCAGTTGGAGTATGAAAGGGGCATGTTGTATGGATGTGCCAGGGTTATGTTCTGCCATGGCACTGTTTCCCCAGAGTAGTCTTTTTGATCCAGGGAATGAGTTCTCTATGGAATCTTCCCGGCCTCTGCTTCTACTGGAAAGCACACACATTTTAAAGATTACCAAAAAGACATGCATAGACAGGTCTAGAAGGATTATCAACTTCAGGACAATTCCCTCCTCATCTTCCCCAAAAATAATTGCTGACAAAATATCTTTTTTCCCCTATAAGAGCATGGATCTTTCCCTCCAACCTCAGAAAAAGCTGAGCTAGTTCTAAAATGCAATTTTAAAGACTTAGATTTGTTTTCTGTGCAGAACTAAAGTCTGGCAGAAGCCTTGTGAGAAAATTTCTCATACATGTTTCCCATTTCCCCCTCATTCTACCGAATTTAGAGGATTTGCTTTTGTTCTTTCATAAGGGGCTGAGAGATCACTGCTGACAAAGAATGAGAGGTTTTGTCATACATACAGTATCCAGAGGCAAAATAAACTGGAGTGAATCAGAAGTCTGAGCAGTTTATGTTTTCCTATATTTTTGTCTTGCTCAATAAAGTGTACTCCTTTAAGATGATAAATTGCTGTGAGTTTTGGAAACTGATCTGTCCTCAATAGTGAGGAAAAAACTTCAGTTATATTAAAAATGAGGTCAGCTGCTTCCTGTAGATGTAGTGTTTTCTCAGAATTGGGAGCTGGTTATCATTATGCCTGGAGCAGTATCCTGTGCTTTATGGAAAAGACAATGTTGTGTCCTTGATACAGCAGCTTAAAACAAAGCCTGTTGTTTACACATTTGTGAAAGTTTCTTATTTAAGCAACTTAGAGAGGTTCTGACAAGAGAACTCCCAGAATAAGATATTTAAAAGCTCTACTAATCAGTCCTTGGAAGGATGGTATAGCACTGTCTGTGATAGCCAGTTGCTTTCTCTGGTGTTAAACAATAGACTTAATGATTGTGGACTAATGGTTGTGTGATTTTTTTTCTTGGTGCTACATTTATATTACCCTTTGCTGTAAATCATCTCTTAGGTCTTTGCTATACTTCTGAGTAGCACAAAATGGCAAGCCTTGTGCATTCAGAAGCTGAGGCAGAAATTTACAGTCTTTGTAAAATGAAAATTTACATTAAGTTGTAAACTTAATGTGTTATTAATGTTATGTTTCAAACAGGATTCAAATATCAAGAAAAGTGCAAAGAAAAGGTTCAAGATTGAGTAGAACTGGCAGGATCTTTTATAAGCTAAATGATTTCTCTCCTTAATGACACCAAGTTCCAGTTGTTAACAGGTGTTTATATATGACCATACTTTGTTAATATTTTCTAATAAACATTTGGCATTGGTATTCTTTCTAGTAATCCAAAGGATATAGGAAGCTGATGCTCTAGCTGGCTGTGCTGCCCATGTTCTGCTCCAGCATCCCTGAGAGCCGAGGGACGGGGGAGTGTGCATACGTGGGTGTGCATGTGTGTTGTCAGGAGGTTGCTGTAAAGCACACTTCAAGTAAAGCTAATCCCCCACCCTGTTCTGCCTGAGTTTCCCTGACTCAGGCAGGTGCCTTTCATGTACTCCTGTAAAGTCTTTGATGTTTATCACTAGGATGTTTCTCTTAGATTTATGATAGGTCAGAGAGAGGTCGAAATGCCCTTTCTGAAAACCTGGTTTACACACCTCTGGCAGTTTAATAAAAGACTCATGGTGTCACATGATGGTTTGCTGTTGCAGTGTTATGTGACAGGCCAGGTAAGACTGCTTGTTTTGTCACTTGAATTGGCTTCTGTGCACAATAGTTCTGAGTAGATGTGTTGTCCTTCCCTGTTCCAGATATGTTTTACCTAGAATAGAATCATAGAACAGTTACAGCTGAAAAAGACCTTGGAGATCATCAGTCCAGCCTTTGTCCTAGCCCTATCAACATGCTAAATGATCCCCCCCCAATGCAACATCTACCCATCTCTTAAACACCTCCAGGGATGGTGACTCAACCACCTCCCTGGGCAGCCTGTTCCAATGGCTGACAACCCTTTCAGCAAAGGAATTCCTCCTCATGTCTAGCCTGAACCTCCCCTGGGGCAATTTCCATCCATTTCCCCTTGTCCTATCACTCTCCACCAGGGAGAACAGACCAGTCCCTGCCTCTCTACAACCTCCCTTCAGGTAGTTATAGAAAGCAATGAGGTCTCCCCTCAAACTTCTCCAGGCTAAACAGGCCCAGATCCCTCAGTCTTTCCTCATCAGGCTTATGTTCTAAGCCCTTTAGCAGCTTGGTAGCCTCTGTCCCCTCTCCAGCACCTCCATGTCCCTCTTGTAGTGAGGGGCCCAAAACTGGATGCAGTACTGGAGGT
>VWZO01019164.1:210406-261713 GCA_013396975.1 Bucco capensis
GGTCCCTTCCAACCTGGCCATTCTATTCTATGATTCTATGATTCATTCTATGACTCCACTTGTGACTGACTGCCAGCTGGATTGAACTCTGTTGACCACAACTCTTTGGACTCAGCCATCTATCCAGTTTTTAACCCAATGAAGTGTATGCCCATCCAAGCCAAGAGCAGTTAATTTCTTTAGGAGAATGCTGTGGGCAACTGTGTCAAATGCTTTGCTAAAATCGAGATAAATAACGTCCACAGCTTTTCCTACTGCAATCAAGATGTTATTGTTGACAGTTGCGAACATGACTACAAGCAGAGCCACTGCTTAAGCACCTCATAAAACAGAGTAACTGATGTGAAGTTGCTTTAGACTTCCAACACTGAATTCTCCAAATAATGTTTTCTGAGTTTAGAATGTATCACACTGAAATATCTTGTGAAATTTTCTATGAAGAGTATTGGTTATTTCTAGCAACACACATACACTAAATGTGTGTCACAATAATTGAAGGGAATTATGACTCAAATCTGAAGTGAAAGCCAGTGCTTAAGATGTGTACCAGTATCTTCTGAAAGGTTATTACCAAAACTGTGTACGGTCTTGTAACTAAGGAACTAATGGAGGTAACTGCTGCTCAAAATGCCTGGTTTACACCGAATACTTGTCTTGTGCTTGTTGGAGAAGGAAGCAGATGGCCTAATTCTTTATTTGACTGCTATGGGTACTAAAAAGGGAATGAAGGTAACTGTGTGACTACTCTCATCAACGAGTGGGTTGTAAAGTACTGAGCACAGGACCACCAAACTCCATGTCTGTGCATACAACACTGCCTAAGAGGCTGTAGGTTACTGTGAACTTTGTCCTTCCTGTGAAGGTTCAGGTATTGGTCATTGCTAGAAGCAAGATCACAGATTAGGTGGTCAGTGGCCTGGGTTATCCTGTTTCTGCGGAGATGAGAGTCATGAAGAAATATTAGTCAAGAAAGCCAAAAGTTGTCACTGCTTTACAGGTCAAATTTTGGTATGCATCTGTTTGTGTTTGACTTCCTGAGCAACCATGTTGTCTTCAGTATGAAGTTTGGAAGCTGGAATTTAGATGATGCAGTTATAATTTCTCCTGGGTTTTGCTTCTTTTTAAAACCCAGAACAGGCATATTTCAAGTTTAGATTCCCTTTCCTAGGTTGTTTGCTGGGGACTGAATGGAACATTACTACATACTAGCAGAGGAATTCACATTAAACAACACTCATTTTCAACCTCTTCACACAGAATTGTTTAAGCTGGAAGAGGCTTCTTGGGATCATCTAGTCCAACCCCAAAGTTACCATGTCATCCAAATGTTAAGCTATAGATGGACTGATGCGGGCCAAATCTCTTATCAGTCAGTGCTGTATGCTTTTGCTTTACCTAGTCTTTACACCAGGTTTTCAACAGACACACAGTAAAAGAAGCCATAATTGTAATAATTGCCAGAGTTTTTAGGAATTATGTTTTGAGGTGAGTCACACCCTCTTGAACAGTCTTTTAATTGACGTACTTTCCGAAATTTACTTAGGTTGATCTAATAAAAACAAGATAGGTAGTGTATTAGTGACAAGTGGCTAGTACAAAGTGTTTTATACAGTGAATTTGATGTTCACAAGGCCAATTTTTCCTGCTAAATGGTGAGAACATATCAGAGTTTACATGTGCAAAACTCCCTCATATTTCAATCCTGGGTTCTTCGCTCTGCCAGTGAGCCTCAGTCTATTTCTGCTTTGTTAAATACCTTCCTCTTCCAAAACTGGTCCAAAACATGCAGGAGAAGATCAATGTAATAATATGGATAGAAGTTTAATGTTAAGGTTTCCAGCACACTGACCCCTTGCTTGTGGATTTGAAATTCTCAATAGCAGTCTTGAGGAACTTCAGTCTACCCAGTTGAGTATATGCATCATGAATGCTTTTATTGTAGCATGCTGATGTATTAGACACATCACTTTTGGCTTCTGTGCAATCTTAGGTATAGTCTTTGGTCATCAAGTAGAGATCTTACAGTCCTTTGGAGCTGAAGCCTTTTACTGGAGAGGATTTTTTCAGTTTGTCATTTGCTGTTAAATCTCTTTGTAGTATTGTTATTTGGCATTCACATCACTGGTCAGCTACCTGACAGGTGACACAAAGGAGGACCTGATAATGCCAACAGCAGAGGAGGTAAGGGGCTGCTCCTTTGGGCTATGGTGTGATCTAGTCAGCTTAGGCCAGCGTAGAAACTACACCTGAACCAGAACACTTGCAGTCTAACAAAAAGCTGCTTCTGTGGATATAAGGGCAAAAGTATGTGGATGTGATTTGAACATTAGAGTGATCTGTCCCACTACCTGACTAGATAATTTGTCACTGATGAAAGACAGTCTTCTTTCTCCACTACCTTTCTGTAGGTAAACAGGGTTCCAACAGTGGGCAGTACATTCACTCTTGCATTTAGGCTAACTGAAACTGTCTACAGGAGAGTTGCTGCTTTGTTGCAGACAGTGCCTAAGATTGCAGACATGATTTGTGGTCAGTTGGGAAAGAATAAATTAGAGAATACTTGGTTTAAATGTGAGGAGTGATCATTTACCAGCTGGACTGGTGACTCAAGCTACAATGTTGTTACTTGTCAGTATAGGCAATATAATTGCAATAAAGTACATAAAGGAAAGAAGTCTGCATTGCAGTCAGGCAGCTTTTAAGATAATGTTTCAGCTAATGTTCAGAGATTAACCACAGACTTTGTTTGCCAGCAGTTGATCACTTCCTGTGATAGTTTATGTTGTAATCTGTATTAAACAATACCAAAAGCAGTGGTTTCCACCACAAGAACACTGTGAACTCTCTGACTTCCTTACAGGCCATACAAAAGACACAAATGTAGCATTTTCTCTTAATAGTGGTTCCTGGCACTGGTTGCCAAATGCTGAAAATTTCCAGACCATGGTTTGGGAATCAGTGCTACAGAGAGTGGTTGGAAAAATGTTATAAAGCTAGTGAGTCTGTCTGTAATATGGAAAAAGGAAAACAAATACAGTTTTTGGGATGTTTGAGCTAGGGAGGGATTCTGTGTAGGTGTTTCTAGAAGGCCAGATGCATCAGCCCCCAGCTGCTCTGCTGACCTGAGTGCTGCCCGTCTTGCAAATGTGACAGTTTTAAGACTATACTATATAATTAGCAGCTTCCCTAGATGGAAGTGAGTTGCTCTGTTTCTCCAAGCCCAAGAAGGGCTCTGAAACACCCACTGCATTTGTTCTCTTTTGGAGTGAACTTGAATCTTTTGGCAGAAACCCAGTAGAAGTGTCAAAAATGGTCACCTCCTGCACTGCCATTGGTGAACACTGCTGAGGGCATTTGTTCTGCAGGTTGTGATTTCAGAATCTGATAGAAGAAGCTTTTTCTTCCCTCCTGCCCTGTCTGCTTCTCTCTCAGCCTATTCTAGGAAAGGTCTGGCGCTTTGCAGGATGGGTTAGCTTTGTACCTCAAACCTTCCTATTCCTAGTTGTGTGATCTCAAAAAGGTGGATGAGAAAAAGAGCGAGAAAAATTACACATATGTTCATACCTACACTTTTGTAGAGCTGGCCTCAGGCTAAGATGAAGGGCTTGGGAGGTTTGAGACCTTGTGGATGCCTCCTAGATTCTTTTCCCACTATATCATTTCCTTTCTGCAGTATCTGGTCCTTCAAGCTCACTTGGGTGTGTTCACAGGTAGTCAGACCTGTATGGTGAAAGAGAAATTAGACACTTAACCTTGGTAATAATTAACTCCCATAGCCCTTATTGCTACCTCTTTTTCATGCATTTATTGGCCTTTGTTTGTTAACTTCTAAGGAAATTTTTCTTGGCATTCAATCAGGTTTTTATGAACCTGAGCCAGTGAAGAAGTAAACCATGAGGCTCAGGTGCAGAGGAGGGGTTTCTTTCTTTCTTTTTTTCCTTCTTTCATTGGCAGCTCACCTGTATGAACATGTATTGGGGATAGGTGGAGCTCAGCATCAGTGATAGCAGTGTGGAAACATAATAAACAGATTTTGTGTAGTGTTTCTTGCTAAAAGCCTGTTTGAGAAACCCCTGATCATGTCTTCCAGACCAATAACCTTCTTGTCCTCAGTAGTATGAGGGGGACTGGGTGAATTGCTCTGCTCTTTATGTAATGTGCGCTGAGCCCCACAAACAGGTAACTGGAATCTGCCCTTTCCAGTACTGACACATCAGGGCAAATAACCATCAGAATTACGAGCCTGGCTCTTTAACTGTTGTGCTGCCTGACAGAAAAGGGGAAAAGCCATCACTGAAGGCAACAATGCTCTCAATTCTTTTAAATAAGGATTAAAATAATGTATTTTCCAAGGTGGCTTTGTAACTGGTCCTCATGCTTTGTATTCCATTTCTTTGGGGACACAGTGCTTTGCACAACTGGTGCCTGCTGAGCCAAAGCATTGCTTGCCGGCTTAACAAAAAGGAGCGATTCACAGCTCTTGAGGGGTTCTTACCTCAGCATGTGGGAGTGAACCTGGATTTTTGCAACTCTTTTCTAAAAAAAAAAAAAATAAATTATTTTTAAGTGGGATGTCACATATGTCTGGCTCTTCTGTGTAGAAAAGAATCCTTTTTTGCCTATTCTGCATTGGGGACTAAATCAGAAGCCGGACTTGGTTCTGTGGTGGAACATTCCAAATTGACTGTGCTATACAATCAAGTTCTCTATATCTAGTGCTGCATGTGCAGCAATGAATTGCTTCTCTGTAATTTCCCATAAAAACGTTCAAGAGAACTCAGGTGTCATTTTAAGGAGCAAAGCAAGCTGATGTCCTAGTCTTCTCACCCAGCGCTCTGCTCCTATGACATATCTTGCTCTAGTTTCTGTGTTCACTGTACCTAGCAAAATAAATAAACAAACAACATCTGTGGACAATTTTCTCATCTTCTCTCTTTGCACTGGCTTCATTGCTTGTCTGGTCTTCTGCTCTGAGCCATTGTATGCACTAACACAGAAGAAAAGACCTGCAACATAACATTTGAAATGGCTCAGTGTAAGGTTCAGTGAAATCAGAAGTTGATATGAGCAAGTGGAAACACTTCAGTAGAGATCATGAGAGGAAGTTGTCCAGCATTTAGAGTGTCCTGAAATTGATTCTCAGTGTGCCTGTTGCTGCTGCCAAAGATGCTATTTTGAGATTTCATTTTCCTGTGTAAATTCAGTGAACATACTGAAACTACAGTCCAGCAGTCCTATCCTGTTCTGAAATGCATATTACTTCAGAGGGTATCTTATTGATGTCTTGCATAATTTTAATTTCATTATTGCTGACATTTTTCTGAGCATTTGGATGAATTGTAACAGTAACCTTCAAGATGAATCAATCTACATAACTTACTCAACTGAAGAAAAGATAATATTGATGTGATTTTAGTCCATTCTAGTTGTCTTCTCTTGGTTTTTGTTGGTTTTGTTGTTGTTGTTTTGCCTCAGTCTTAGTATTACTTGTGTCTCCTTTCACATTAGTATATACTGTTTGGTTAGGTTTATGTTATGTTCCCCAACAAATGCTTTGTTTTGCTTCTGAAATTCCTGAAATGAATCCTGAATGAAATGGAAGACTCACATTCTTGATTTTGATGGGAGACAGCAGCAGGTGATCTGACTGGAACGTCTGTTGGTACAGTACAGGAGTCTTACAATAATGATGAGTGGACTAATTGAATCATTGCATGTTTTCTGTGATGTTCTCCTTATTGACATTGCCACAAGAGAAGTGAGTTTTGAGCTTTAAAGTGCATTTCTTGTTATAGAAGTCAGATTAATGTTTTCAAACTTTCATTTTCTTCCTTTATTCTCATCCTGTACCTGTAAAGAGGCAATGTTGTTCTTAACAAGAGTAAAAATGTGAACTATCTGAAGAGCTTGCCAGAAAGGCTTTTTTGTTTTATCACAGTATCACAGTATCACAGTATGTCAGGGGTTGGAAGGGACTTAGAAAGATCATCTAGTCCAACCCCCCTGCCAGAGCAGGATCACCTAGACGAGATCACACAGGAATGTGTCCAGGCAGCTCTTGAATGTCTCCAGAGAAGGAGACTCCACAGCCCTCCTGGGCAGCCTGTTTATACTAACTATCCCAGCTGATCTAATGAAACCAGAATTGCTGCTTTCTACAAACTTTTCTTGTTTGAAGTATTAGTGAAAGACAGACATCTCCTTTTATTCATGCATTTGATTTCATAGGTTGAGAGGAGAACATAGCATTCAGAGCTTAAAAATATATCAGAAAAACAAATCCACTCAAAATGCAAACTGAACTTTGAACTTAGAAGTAGATCAATGGTCTTTAAAGTGTCTGTTTAAGCTTCTTGCCTAAACTGTCATCATGACAGATATCTACAGGTCGTTCTGGTATTTGTTGTGGAGCCAGTTAAAAAGGTGGATGTTAGCTCCCTTCCTTGTGGTGCGCTTGACAGCCCCTTCAATGCCAGCCTAAGGGTTTATGGTGTCATGCAGTGAAATAGTTTTACTGAAATAATCCAGGCTAAAAATAACCTTCTGAAAAAATGTGGCATGAGATAATAATGAGTAGCTGAAGGTGAGGAAGGCTGGCAATTTTTCAAGCCTGCTTTCCTGCTGAAACTGAAGCACAATGAAACTTCCCCTACAGTGATCATTCCCATCCATAAGCAGTGCCAAAACGGCTGCGACAGTCTTTGTGGTGTCTTCACCTAGTGCCTACTGGGTGTTAATTGTCTTACATCCATGTCTTGGTACATGTTGCCTGGTGCATTTCCTTGGAGTTCCGTGCGTTCATAGCGTTCTTAATTTCCGCCCCAAACTGTGCTGTGGTGTTCATGACTGTAAATATGCAGTGTGTTGGCTTCAGCTTTGTTTCATGAACGTTTCTAGGGATTGATGTTTGTTTAAAATAATAAAGATTGACTCAACATATTGCTCTGAAGGTTATTAATGGTTTGTCTGTAGGCCATTACATCATGAAGAAACTAAAGCATGTTTTGAGAGCATTTGCTTTTTTTCCTCTCAGGATTGCTGACATACAAAATACAGCTGTTCAGCAGCACACGTAATAGTAGCAGTACTAGATGAAAACAAACATTACAGGAGAAATGCAGTATTGAGAAAAGCTTCGTGTAACAGAAAAAGAGCTATTTGCATCTCTATGAATTTTGTTTCTGAATATTTATTTCTGTGTACAAATTTTAGTAAAAATAGTATTAAAATGGGATAGAGCTGTGCATCAGAATTTCATGAGCTGCCAATATTGCTGTTTTCTGATATTTTCCATGTAATAATTATTATTTTGTGTGCATCTGACTGAGTCAGTGTATGTCACCAAATACCTATACTTAATACTTCACTATATATTAGAATGTGCAGTGCCTAGCTGATGCACATAGAGTGCATAAAATGGAAATGTTGGCTTGATATTAATTGCAAATTGTATTGCTTTTTCCTTTGCTTTCCACTCCCACATCATCTCCTTCTGCTTCTAGGTTAGATAAGCACATGGTGGGATGGTGAATGTAGGAGCTTCTTTTGCAGTTGGTATCTTGCATGCCTTTGTGATTAAATATAGAAACCAAAATTGCTTTTATCCAGATTACTTTTTAGAGACATCTGTGAGTAAGTAATGGCAAATGACGTCCTTTAATTGAAATAGTAGTTAAAAGTACCTTAAGGCACCAGAAGCTGAGCTTTTTTGAGAGGAATGCCTTTATTACTATTTGAGGTCCAGCTGCATCAACTGTGCTGTGCATTTGTTCTGAGTAATTGTCTCTTGTAGAGGGAGGTCTAGTAAGATTAGAAATAAAATTCTTCTCTACTACTCTAAACGAATTGGTGATTTCTGCTTGCTGGAGGCACTGCTTCAAAACCAAACCAACCCAACCCACAGGGAGTTAAAATATTTTAATCCCAAATTGTCATGTCTGGCCGAGGAGTGACCTCAACCTTCTCCTGCTCTGAATCATTTTTGAGAACCCACGTGCTCTAAATAGACTGAGGTAGGTTTCAGTGCCAGAAACTGTTTGTCTTTTCATGTGTTGTGGATGGCTAAATGAGTACAACCTTGACATTGTTTGAAAGGGCACAGCTACACCCAGTTACTGTAGGTGTAGTAGCAGATTAACCACTCTAACTACTTTCATGTGTGTAATCTTCCTAATCTTGATCAAGTGGCCATGTTGCTTTTCTCCTGTGGCACGTAGGCAGAGCTCAGCTTTAATCCTGGAGCTGTTTTTACACTGGTAGGTGCAGACAAAAAGAAATATTTCAAGGAGTTGTAGTATTGCATACAATGCTATGTTGAGAAGGTTAGGCTGCTTTTATGTGAAAAGCCTCAAACAATATATTTGAATTAAAGGAAGTTATTAAAGTGATCCTTCAAGAAATGTCTGAGAGCAGTGCTTTTCATGCTTACCCAAATTCTGTGAACTCAATATAAGCCATGATGTAGTCAGTCTGAAAAAAACAGCACAGAGTTTCTGGTAGTAGTCAAATTAATACTTCAGAGGGAGAAGAGATGCTGGAAGCAAAAAAATTCTTTTCTGTATTCTTGCATTTATGATCAAAACCATAAGTTACACAATTACAAAACTTACTGGTGAAGAGCTGTTAATGCCTTCCCTCACTGTCAGCATTAGGGTATGAATGAGAATTTGCTTTCTTTCAAAAGCAGAAAGGAGAGCTGATCTCTTCTGGTGCTTGTGAATGGGCTGTTTTGACTTTGGAAAGTGTATGTGTTTTGAGTTTTACTAGTTTACTAGGAAGTATTCTGAGCAACCAGATCTAGTTAAAGGTCTCTGCTTACTGCAGGGGGGTGGACTAGATGACCTTTAAAGGTTCCTTCCAACCCAAAGCATTCTATGATTCTGACTTTGTTTTCTGTTTTGGCAACGGAGAGCTTAAGAAATTTATATTGGTACTTTCTTAGTAGCTTCCAGCTTTTTGTTTTCTTCCACAGGTTTTTGATAGTCTGGCCTAAGTTTCATTGTCTGTGAAAGGGAAAAGCAGTTAATTGAATAGCTCCGTTTCCTTTAGAAAGCTTTTTTGAGCTTCTGGTTTTATGTTATGGGGCTGTCCTCTACTCTCCTTCATCTAATACTTTAACTCACTTTATGACCTCAGTCCAAAACATATCCAGGACATCTAAGATACAGTCTTGCTAGCAATGCTAAAGTCTAGTGAAGGAGTATGGTGTAGTATAACGTGACTATGTAAAGTGAGTAGCTCTGTACTGTGTTACGTGTGGCAATAAAGCTATAGTTATATCATGCTTGTAGCCTTTCATTTAGAAAATAACACTGAGGTCAAATATGGTAGCAGTTGCCATTGAAGCTGTATCCATGTATAACCTGCTTCTGCAGAACAGCAGGTTCATGTGCAACAGCTAGCTACCTCTTACTATGCTTTTCTTCTCTATATAAGACCTTCTACTATTTTTATTCTTGTGATAATCTAAGCATTAAATGTTAGTGTCAGTAAGCTATTAAATGCTGTTATTATCACCTGTTTAATGTGATTTACTCTCTTCCATGTCACGCACAAAAATGTCTTTTCTAGCTTATTGTTTTCATCCCATTGAGTATCATCTATTTGGAAGTAATCTAGTACACTGTATTAGCTGATGTCTAGGAGATACTGCTTATGCATATTTCAGTGTAAGACATTCCTTAGCCTGAAATTGTTGAAGAAATTTCCACAAGAGCCATAACCATATTATGGCTCTCATGTCCCTGTCACTTCTGCAATAACATGGACAGTAAGGAATGATAGAGAGAAGTGGAAACACATCAGGCTAGAAGGCATTCCTGTGTAAGCATACTTCTTTTCTCAGCAGAGCCCAAGAGACCACAGTGCTGCTGCAGGAGGCCCTAAGGCCTTCTGACACAGTCTGATGGCATAGTATATGTGCAGTGCAGAGTGAGTGCTTCTAGGAAGGGAATCTGCGTTGAAGTGTGATAATGTGCATTATATGAAGTTTTAATTGAGTTTCCCCAGGCACAGTCTGAAAATCCCTTGGGGTCTTCTGTGGCCCCTGGTGCGATAACTGTGCNGAGTTTCCCATAATCAAATCAAACACAGCATTCAGTATCAGAGATCATAAACATAAAAGCTTTACGTGTATAAAAAAAAAAAATCTGACTTTACCATGTGCTTTTTGGAAGGTAATTGTTGTGATTAACATTTAAGAACATTGTACTGTACATTTAGTCTGTTAAATAAAGGAGCAGAGGGGCTTGAGCAGGCCAGTAGCTGAAATTCTGTATGTTTTGCTTCTCAAAAAGCAGATCTCTTAATGCAGTCCATGTGTTCAGCCTTGCTTGCCTTAAGGTGGTAGAGTTTTGATACTGGGGGAGGTAATCACTTGCAAATTACTATTATTTTGCAATTCTGCACTAATGTATATGTGTAGAGTTAGCTAGAACAGACTGCTTGCCTTTACACAGGGAATGAAAACCTCTGTGTAGTTTTTGGGGGTTGCTATATGGTTTGATTTCAGTGCTCTTATTCACCCCATGACACAAATACCCTCTTTGTATATACAGTGCATGAATGGGAACATGAACAGGACTGAAAGCAGGTGTTTGTGTTACAGAGCGGAACGTTACAGCAGTATTTATAGGCTATTCTTTTATTATTAGAGTTATTTGAAGTTGTTGCATAAGATAGAAGTTAAAGTAGAAAACAGCAAATTGCAGTTTCATCTAGAGGACTGGTCTCAGCCCTGCTGCATACCTGCACAATTAAATAGATGTTCACAGGAGATGAATTATCTTCTTCCTCACCTATTAATTTTTAGCTTATTTGGGGCCTGATTCTGCCCCCTCCATAGAGCTTATTCAAGTGGTAAAACTAACTGTGGGTATTCTCCATGAGCTTGTGTGTAATGGAACTATTCTGCACACAGAATAGTCCTCAGGATTGTGGAATTGGGTCCTTTGGGATTGTAAAAGAGGAATCATACAGGTCACAAACTTCTGCCAGTAAATGTTAGCAATGTATGACTGTGGCTGGTCAGTAAATGGATTTGATGTCTTTGCTTGTCCTGTACTAACTGTCCTGAATGGAAATACACAGGGTGGGTGCCACTTTGATTTGTTTTCTGTTGTTTGTAGTGCACCTTCAGCTTCTTTAGTGAATGTATGTGCCAGAGCGAACCTCTTCAGCTGATGATAGTGTGTGAGATAGGTGAGTAAAATTTTGACTGATACGCATGGGTGCAACATGGATAGGAACTTTATTAGAAACATTTAATACCTACTAACAACATCAATTCCTTCCCTCCTCTCCCCATTCTTTTCCTGGAAGGAGATGTGTTTAAAGTGTTGATATGCTCAGAAAATAGATTAAAATAGGTTATTAGTTTATATATCATGTTGGTAATCAGATATGCTCATTTTACATACAGAAATAAGTTTTCCGTTCAGGAGGACATGCATAACTTCAAGAAAGCAATAAAGCTATGCTCTCTTTCATGAATTAACGTTTAATTTTCAAGTGAAAACTTGTTCATTACTGATGTGATGTCAGAGTTGTGATTCCATGTAGAATTTACATCCTAGTAGTATTTAGAAAGGCCACCTGACCACATGGATTTGTAAACTGAGAATGGTAGGCAGGAATCATCAAGAAAAAAAGAAAAAAGCTGTGCAGTCTCCTTAAGTCCCTTATCCATTTGGTTTTCCAGTAGAAACAGAAGGGAAGAATTAGCTATCTTTCCCAAGAAGTAGCTTTGAAATTCTGAGAAGCACAGCTACTTTACTTAAAGATGTGATGAGAGGATTTATTATAATTCTATGCATTTAATGTAACTGCCTAGGATAAAACAACTTCTGAGGGGTTGTTTGGAAAGCTGGTTAGCAGTACAGCATGTATTTTTTAAAAAAATCCTGTTCCTATGTGCTCAGATTTCCATGACACCATTCTTTGGGGACAGCACATTTGTTATAGGAGGCTGAATTGGTTCCTTTTGCAAAGCTTTACAGTCTCTGAATGTCCCACTGGCTGCTGTCCAGAGAGAAAGATTTGTGGGTTCTGCCCGGTGTCTGCTAAAGTGTGATTATATTTATATCCATTGAGCTGTTTTCACTGTAGCTAGATCTGGTAAAACACTTGTGGCTTTACCACAAGTAAAAGACTTGTGGTAAAGACTGAGAACTTTGAAATGAAGTCTTGTGCTTGAAGACATGTTCTGACTTCCGTCACATCCCTGGTTACTGGGTGGGAAGGAGGATCACCCTAGTTATACATCAGCCCTCTCACAGCAGGGGGAAAGTCAGCAAACCTTTAAAGAAAGAAGTAAAACTTCAGACTTTGAAACCAGAATAGAGTTTGTGGACAAAAAGCAGAATATTGGCACAACCAGGACTTCAAATGTGATTCAGAATACTTTTTATTGGTAGAGTCCTTAAAACCCAGTTCATTCTACACAGCTGTACAGTTGTGTTGACTCAAAAGTCTTTCACAGATGGGACTTCTGAAAGAAAAAAACTGCCTTTTTATGTTTTTCTAAACCAATGACAACAAAGAGAAAGGCAGACATGTCACTTCCATGTGTGCTTTCATGTCTTCTTTCTCTTTTCCTCTGCAAGAAGTTTCCACTGAGAAGGAAAAAAGTAAAATAAATGAGGCCAGTTGCAAAACCTCCTTGTTCTAGGAAGCACTTGCAAGCATGAAAACAATACCTGTGCCATGCCTTTTTTTTTTTTTTATTAAACCATATGTGGTTTAATAGAATGTCTCTCAGATTTTTCCATATGACTTTGTTTGTTTGTTTGTTAAGGAAGTAAAGTTTTGAAGTTTTGGCTCCATACTTGATAAATCATAATGAAAAAAAGTCATGACACTTTGGAACCTGTTTGCCACTTTTGAGCTTGAAAATCCATAGCTTCATGGGTAGACTAGGGTACTGTGCAAGTTTGGCACTTTCAGACTTTGCTTTGCAATTTCTGTATAGTCTTAAGTAATGACAGTGGTCAGTCTACCTTCAGGTTTCCTAATCTCAGAAACAAGACATATGGCTACCTTAATATCTCCTCATGAGAGATCCTTAGAAAGTTGTGTGTATGTGGAAATCTTTTTCCTTGAATATTCTCTTCTAATTTACACTTTTCAAATGGCATTATGGCATCAGGTCTAGAAATAATTTGTATTGGATGGAGCATGCATAGCATAAAACTTTTTGGATGAGTTCTGTACATGTGACTGTAACAGGCTGAAGATCCAAGTACCAGTGAAAGGATATGGTAAATTCTCCTTGGAGCTGGCAAATGTTCCCATATTTGGAACTTTTAAAACCAGACTAGATTGATATACTGGAAAATATACTGCAGAGAAAACAGTGGTTCATTGGTAGGAAAATAGGCTGAGTATTCCTATAGGCCTCTCTGTGTACAGCTGATGAAGTTGTAAATGATAGTTTTTTTAATTCACGTTCGTTTTCCTGGTTCTGCTGGCTGTGGCCTACAGCATGACTGAAGCCCTCAGCCTCCTGCCAGTGAGAATGGCAATCAACATTTCCTTGTTTAGTTTCTCTTGTTAAGTGCAGAGTGAAATGTCAAGGGTGTAGCCAAGAAAATATTGTTTGGTTGGGTTTTTTTCCTTCTAGACGAAAACTTGCAGGCATTTGCCCAGCAGGGAGGAGGAGAAAACTTATCTTGATTGTGTAACTCCAGTCTTTGGCTCTGCAGTCCTGAGAATACTTGAGCAATAGATGACTGCCACTTGCCGTTGGCTAGATAACGTTGTTTCTAGGCTCTAGACTGTAGACTGACTTTCACCCAAGCCAATGGTGTGGGCCTTTCCCACGCTTGCAACATCAGTGGTTTTCCAGCAGTACAACACATCTTGTGTACAGAAGTTAAATTTCAACTGAATCACCTTCTGCTCAGGTTGGCCATCAGTTGAGCAGAGCTGTGCTTGTTACCCAAGTGGGCAGTGTCCGTCAGCATGAGTGCGCGGTAGACAACAACGTTGTTTTGAAATACTACACCACGGGTTAGTGGCTGTTACTTTCTTTTAGCTGCAGATTCATAACAGCTTGAGTTTCTGGGACATCCTCCTGCAGCATATGTGGCTGAGGTGGCATCTATGAGCTAGAGAAACTGGGAACCTGACCTAGTCTGCAGAAAGGATTTCAGTGGACTAGGGTCAGATACATGAGAATGATCAGGCACATGGGTGCAGATGGAGATAGTTGTGCTTAACTCAGGGTGGTATCTGGAATACATGGATGTTTGTGCTTTGAGACCCTTGGTCTGAGAGTTGGCAGAGGTCTGTGTGTACACATGTGGTGTTTGCAGCCTGTGGTTTTGTTTGACTCTGAAGGTAGAAGGAGTCTTTCTTCTTTTGCAGTCTCTCAACCTTAGAAATGGCAGATACAAGTCTTGAAGCTTTGATGGTGTAGAAACTAATTTAATCCAATTAAATCTACTAGGAAGTTTATCATGTGGTTAAAGCTACTTTCTTTTGCTCGATTCATTAAATTAAGTGCTTTGGAAGGAAAAGAATTTGAAGTCTGCTCTGTTGACCTCTGAAGGTTGTGCTGGCTTAGGAAAACATTTCCTGGTATTTTAAATCTCTGCCTACTTTTATATTTTTGAAGGGTTTATGTAAGAATAAATGTTCCAGAAAACTTTTCTACTTTTGTCAAACTCATGTAATAGAGGATCAGTTCATATTACTAATACTTGTTTTGACTTATGAGTAAGTAAACAAGTAAAATGAATGGTAGAACAGCTCACAACTATTTTCTTTACATAACTTGGTGATATTTGGAGATGTTGGGAGACTATAGGTCTCACTGAGTTCTGTGCTGTACCAGAAACAAAGATGAAGCTGATTGAACGCCTTCATTATTATGTGAAGTAGCATGAATTAAATTTGAGTTAAGTAGACTGAATTTATAATATATACACATCTGTAGGTGTGGTTACAAAGGCCTAGAAGATAAAGGAAAAAGTAGTATGAGTTGTTTTCAGCACTGAGGCAGGAGCAGAGCTGTGCCCCATGAAATATGATCTGGATCTGTTGTACTTATCTCCTGTCATTGTCCTAGTGCTATCTCACTAAGTCTCTGCTCTCCAAACCTCACTGCATATAAATAATTCATTTTGGGCATTGGTTGCATTATGTCAAATTTTGTATGCCCATTCTGCCAAGGGATCAGAAAGTTCATTGGTTGTTTTTTACCTGTAGCTTTGGAAAATGTCCTGGTGTCACAGAAGGCAATAATGCCGCTCTTTGATGTTTATACTAGCTGCTTTTCCTTTTCAGTAATCAGAGCAGGAGGAAATTTGTTGAATTAGCTGCATGACAGAAGCAAAGGAATTCATTAAAGAAAGTAAAATGAATTCTACTCAAGTTTCAGGCTTCTGGGTTAGTCATAAAGCAGCAATCATCTTCTAGTTGTTTCCAGTTATTTCTTTTGTGGCAGTTTCCTTGTCCACGAAACTGATATTTACTGTTAGTGTGGGTGAGCCTGAGAAAATAAGCAATGTCTTTGAGGCTTTGAGCAGTGTAAACATTAACAAGTACCTTTCTGTTGTAGTCTCTGATGTGTTTGTCAAGACCAAGGGAGAGAGAATGGATGAATCAGGATGTTACATTGGGACTGTGTCATATTCAGCTATGCCATTCACTTAATTGCTTGAGTGAAGTGAATCTGAGATTTACTCTCTCCATATTTTGGGGTTTTGTTTCTCTTCTGGAAATAATGACACTTTGTGTAAGTCCATTTGTGATTTTATTGAATTAAGTACCAAAGCAGCAGTATAGTTTTACTCTGGGAGGTGGGAAGAAAACGTAGCTACTTGAAGGTAGATGTGGATATGTTCTGAGGAGTGACTGAGGTAACAGGGATTATTTAGTCTGGAGAAGAGGAGGCTCAGAGGGGATCTCAATGCTCTCTACAGCTACCTGAAAGAGGTTGTAGTGAGGTGGGGTGCAGTCTCTTCTCCCAGGTAATAAGTGACAGGACAAGAGAAAATGCTGTCAAGCTGCACCAACGGAGGTTCAGATTGGATATTAGGAAGAATTTCTTCACCAAGAGGGTCATCAAATGTTGGAACAGGCTGCCCAGGGAGGTGGAATCTCTTAATTACTGAAAATTTAAAAAGCGTAAGGAGAGCCCATCTAGAAATCAAGTGGTGCAAATGAAATTAGGGAAATTCATGAACATATGCCATGACTTCTAAAGGGAATAGCTAGAAGTATACCCTCTAACATCCCTAATTTAATGGCTGTAGTTGTAAGGCTGCTCAAGAGGAGTAGCTCAGCTACTTTCTAAAGTACAATGTGCTCTTCTGCTGCTGGTGTCAGGGACAGGGTACTGGATTAGATAAACCATTGATAAGACCCAACTGTGAAGAGAGACTACTGCCATATCCACTGTCTGCAGTAGACACAATTGCATTGGAGCTATCTGCTTGGTTGTTTACTGAAGGTCTTTCAGAGCACAATAGGCAGGTTGAGTGTGGTTTCAGTATACTCATCTGGGGTTGTACAGTGCAGAATGTACAGCACAACCTTGATCTGTGAATAGAGTTCATGGGTGCTAATGCAATGCAAATGAAAATGGTGGTCTACAGACCTAGATATTGGACTCCTGTAAGGGCTAGAGTGGCAGGGGCAGGATCAGTGTACTTCAGGCAGAAGACATGATTCTTGAGACCTGGGAGAGAACAGTGAATCACAGAATGGCCAGGTTGGAAGGGATCCTAAAGATCATCTAGTTCCAACCTCCCCACACTGAGCAGGGATGCCAATCACTAGACCAGGTCACCCAGGGCTGCATCCAGCCTGGCCTTGAACACTGCCAGGGATGGGGCAGCCACAACCTCTCTGGGCAACCTGTGCCAGTGCCTAACCACTCTCCGGGTAAAGAACTTCCTCATAATCTCCAATCTAAATTTCCCCTCCTTCAGCTTATAACCATTCCCCCTTGTCCTATCACAGTCTGACTGCTTAAAAAGTCTCTCCCCTTCTGNTCTGATTTTAATGTGTTAGAGCACAATTTTGAAGTAGCAGTCCTAGATCCTGCTCAGAGTGGTATTCTGTGTGAATGAAGATTTTTGTAATTAACATCTCTCTATAAACTGGTGCTTGGACGAGAGGAGTACCATCCTGACTTGTATTACAGAGACAGGATTCCTTTTTGCCATTCTTCAGCACTGCAGAGGCCGAAGATGAACAGAATGGCACAGAGAGTCTGGATTTCATCTTAAATTATGATTTGACTAGGAGAATAGTTGCTTTTTTTTAAAGTGAGAGTTGTGAGTTTGAATCCATCTAATACAGGCAGATGCTTGTAATCAGCTTCTGGGACAGACATCTGCCTTGTGGGCCTTGTACATGGATTGGTACCTGCTGCTGAATCAGGATTATGTGAGTAAGATCCACAGGGACTTAGCAGCAGCCTGAACATTAATCTACAAACCACAGTGTCTCATTCTGCACACTGTTCTCATGTAAGATTTGATCACAAAATTATTGCTACATTGGTGTATTAGACAAGCAGTTATTAAAGAATTGTAAGTGAATCATGTATTGTGTTATCAGACAGCTATGGATATGAACTGAGGTATTGCTGAATAGATGATCTTTTCCAAAGTTTTCCTGAAGACTTCAGTGATTCTGCAGATTTGGCAGTCCTAATAGCATTTGGTGTTAACAGTTCCTATAGCTGTACCAGAAAAAATGCCTTATATTTGATACCAGTCACCTCCTAGCAATCAAACACTTTCCTTATGGTTGATGTTGAACTGCAGCAATATCTTAAGCATAAAGGAGGTTACAGTTTACATGAACTAGCTGCTAAGAAAGTTTTCTTTTTCAAAATGTTAGGATCTAGGAGCAACTATCAATATGTTTTTATTAGCACTCTCACAGAAGATGTGATTGAATAATAACAAGAAAAGCTTTTCAACTAATTCTAAACATTCCTTTTTCCTATTAGCTTCCAAAGTTTCAATCAAGCTTTTTGGTAATGTGATAGAATTTGCTGTTAAGAGGGGTATGTCAACGTGTCCACTGTAACATTGTAGAGAGAGGATGCTTATGTGGTCTATGTGTTACATTCTAAATCCTGTTTTTCTGGAACCACAAACTCAGATCCTGGCAGGGTTCCTTCCCGAGTTCCTTCTATAGTAGGTCTGAGTTGTCCAGTGCTCTAAACATCTGCTACTCTTCCTCCACTGTTTATTTTTCTTCAGTGCTTTTCTTCACCTTGATACTCCATTACCATGAGGTGTTTTCTTTTTTAAAAAAGCTATCTGATAAAGTTCACTCAGGCAAAGAGAATGTTTGGGCAGTTTTCTCTGAGAGAAATTTAAAACAAATCCCCTCCAAAGTACAGTTCTTTGTAGAAGAATAAATAATTTCTCTGTTGATAATGGTGGCTTTTTAACATACTTGAGATGAGATGAGTGAGATGATGTCTAATGTCCCTCTGCCTGTGCTTTGTCATTTAAAGAAGCTGTGCAGTTACTTCCTTAAATCTTTCTGCAATCTATTCTGTCATTAAAACTGACTTTTATGAAGAAATATGAAGCCAAGGCCCAGACTAGTTGCTATGATTAAAGTGTTTCTTTTAGTTTTTCACACAAATTATTACTCACTAAATTGGCATTAAATTGCTGTGTTTTCCTTACTTACTATAAAAAATACAGCTTTTGACTTTTTGTGATGAACAGTTAGGTAATGTGTGCTGCTGAAGAGCAGCTTTCTGCCAGCCGTAGATGTTGCTACACTCTGGTGCAGGACTTATGTTGACGCACAGCAGTTATCCTGTAACATCCAAGTGTTCAAGGTTATAAAATGTCTCTTTCCTTTGCACACTTTTTTGAGATTGTAATTCCATAATGTCTTTAAGTGAACAAATCTACTGGCAAAATCAGTGCCATCCTCTCTTTCCACAAGCTGCTCGTGTCCGCTGTGCCTCTCAGCCTTCAAGGGAATAGTGCTGTTCATCTAATATGGATTAAAATGGGACTCTTCCAGTTGGCACCAGTGTCACATTACACTCATACAAAATGTTAGTGGAAACCTAACTTACAGGAAGCCTATGGAACTAGGTCTGCATAGTTTCCTGTTTTGGGATGAAAGGTATCAGTGTAACAGCTCTTGGCATGTTGTATGTTTTAATCCAAAGCAGTTTCCTTAACTACTATAATGAGCAACTTTAGATATTGAAAGAGTTTTTGAAAGTGCTTTACCTCCAGCTGGTGACAATGATTACCCTGGCCTTACTCTATTTGGAACAACCACAAATAATATGGATGGTTTGTTCAAGTCGAGAAATACCCATCCTTAATTTATGCATGTGTGCCTTAAGGGACAAACAAGCCCCATGGAATAAGATATACAGCAGAGAATAGTTCAGTGACCTTCCTTTACCCTTCTTTCACTGAGCACCACTTGATATATATATATTGGCAAGAGATTCAACAGCTTGGTCTTGCTGGGATTTTGGTTTTGGATTTCTTTTTTTTTTTGGAGGTGGTGGTTGTTTTCTGTTCATCAGAATCTTACCAAGTTTTAAGATAATTGCGCTGTGCTCCTGTTTTGCCCACTGGTTAAAAATTGTATACCAGCTAAGTGAGATGACTTCAGAAAAGCTGCACGTGCCATAACAAATAGAGTTCTATAGTATTCCATTATATAATTGAGAGGGGACCTCATTAATGTTTATAAATATGTTAAGGGCGAACATCACGAGGAGGGAGCCAGGCTCTTCTCAATGGCATCCAATGTTAGGACAAGAGGGAATGGGAGCAAGTTGGATCACAGGAGGTTTAGTATTAACATGAGGAAGAACTTCTTTCCAGTGAGGGTGCCAGAGCACTGGACCAGGCTGCCCAGGAGGCTGTGGAGTCTCCTTCTCTGGAGACACTCCAGAGCTGCCTGGACACATTCCTGTGTGAGCTCATCTAGGTGATCGTGCTCTGGCAGGGGGGTTGGACTAGATGATCTTTCTAGGTCCCTTCCAACCCCTGACATACTGTGATACAAATTTTGTTATCTATTTTTAAAAATACTTAGGCTCACAGTTGACCAATCAGTCATGAAGTCTGTCTAATGAGATTTGGAGAGAAAATATTTTTTGTAAGTAGGAAAGAACATTATGCAAACATGAGTGCTGTTTTATTCTTTGTTGAGTTCAGGTAAAGAATCTCTCAGGACATTAGCAAGATATTTTTCACCTCTCCTTCAGAATTGATAGTTTCAAAGGAAAAGCTGCTGCTTTTGAAATAATGTGACCCTTACAGATTGTCTTCCTGCTCAGTGCTTTTATGGTATGTCTACAGTACTGCTGCAGGCAGAGTTGCAGCATGCATAGGCATACCCGAACCAGCAACCGACATAAGTACCCAGTGTTCCCAGCAAGCTGGAGCAGTGTGTGCCCTCCGGCCTCTGCCATGCTCACACTTCTCTTCTCTTGTTGGAATAGAGCTAGCACCAGCGTGCCTGCTTGTGCTGCAGTCTGATTGCAGGGAAGATACAGCTTTAGAATTTGGTTAATAACGTATACCTGTTTTGTTTGTTATTCCTTGGTTTTGGGGGGGAAATTTGTTTCTAAAAGGACTCAGGGAAATACAAGTAACTAAAGGGTTGTCTTGCTGCAGGTTTCATCCAGCTTTGCCAGGGCTTCTAGTTGTCTGCTGTTGCTAGACTAACACAGGTTAAGAATCTGTATTGTTAAAATGTCAACATACTTTTAAGCATGCAGAAATATGGCAGAAATCTGAAAGCTTCATGGTTGATATGTATCATTGGATGAAAGAGGTTTCCTGTTGATTCAGGACTGGATGCTGCTACGCCGAAACAAAAGAAAGCATAGCTAAGCAAACCACAGCAATTTTACCTTAACGCATCCTTGCCTTTGCTAATTTTTCATTAAATGATAGGCAAGTGTGTATTTGTACATTACATTTCTCTGTAGATTTAACTATTCTGCTGTGCTAGTAACTTTTCTTTCTTACAACATCTAGAATTCTTCAGTATACATTTACTGTGATGACTTTAAATGTGTGGTTATATGCTGAAAAATGATCACAAAAAAAATCATGATCTCCCATACACATGACCTTCTGTGTCAAATATGTATAGTCAGCAAGTCTGGAAATGCCCTTTTTTTTCTGCTGGCATTACAAGCTCCCCCTGGGATCCTGAGAAGCTGAGTGTGTCCTTGAAAACTGGGGAATTGTAGGAGGACCTTAAACAAAATCTTAACTTTTGTCTGTATTCACAGTAATTGCGAATAATATCTAAGATTAAAATGTTAAAGAGATTATAGAAAAATGTTTTCCTTTCATGTATTAATCTTATAGATTTAGTCAGATTAGTAGTTTTGCCTGGATACTTAAACAGAGTTCCCATGTAAGTTTGGGTCTGTGAAAGGAAAGCTGTTGAGAACTCACAAAATTATTTATTTAAATCCTTTATTTCAAAAATTGTAAGCTCCTAAGCAAATCCTTAAAAATAAATATCATCTCAGTGTTTGTTCTCTGCTGCTGGAAACAGAGTATCATGCAGCTTGCCTTTTTGTAGTTGTTTTGATGCTATTTGAGCAAACAGGAGTTGGGATTTGCTTTTGTTGTTCAAGCACAGCTGTGAAGTATGATTTAAAGGTGCTCAGTGACACGGTATATCGAATTAAAAATACCTAATGGTGCCTTTGCACAGTATGGCCATGTGCTAAACGAGTGTTTTTCTTTGAAATAAAAGGAATGTTGTACATATCCAGTCCTGAACCCTTTTTAACTGGAAGTTCAGAATGAAAGCATTCCAGGTTGTTAAGGAAAAGCAAGTCTGCCATTACCATATGGTTTCCTTTAAAGGTATTTGTGCTTGAAATGTCTGCATTGCATTAAATTTGAAGCAACGTAAATGCTGTAGTATTTGGCTCTTTTTCAGCAGGATAACCTTTGAAACATAATTCCCTAATGTAGAAAAACTGCTGTTAAGCATTGTTGTTCATCTATAAATACAGTTTTATAAAAGAGCTTTCACTTTCCACAGCTGTTATTAAAACAAATTTCAGGCTGGTAGCAATGCCCCAGCTTGTGTCCTGCATGTAGTTGTTTACCCATCCCTCTCTTGAGCCTATTGTGCCTGTTGTTTTGGTTGTTTGTGTTTTTTCAGATAATCTGACCTTATGTAAGGTTATTAAGATTTTAGGATCAGATCTACCTAGAAAAAGAGATCAGAGTTGTACATTTCCTCTGCTTTTCACGGCTCCAAAGTTGATCTTCATAGATGGGTGAATCATCAGAGTGGGGAAGGAAAAGTCACTGATTGTCCTAAGGGCTGAAATCTCAGCTTGCTTTATCCCAAACAGAATGACAGAGCCAGAGGCGCTGTGAACTTTACCTCTCTTTACCTCTCCTTTATCTCCTTCTGAAATTGTGACCAGGTCTGTAGGAGGGAGAGGTTTGGTCTTCAGTTTTGTTTGGTGCTTTGCCTGTTGAAAGCTGCTAACAAGAGCAGTGGTTGGTGCCAATTGCAATGTTTTGGTTTGTTTTTCCATGATCCCAAAAATGTCTAGTACAAACTGGACCATGACCACCCACTCATTTCACATGAGCCACGGATCACTTGCCAGATGGCAATGACTAAGGAACATGAGATTTACTACAGCAGATCTGTCTGTCTTCTGTATTCTGTTTAGCTCCGAATAAGGCACCACCTCCTCTCCTGCCTTACTCACCCTGTCCTTGCAATGAGTGGGGAAATACTCCCATGACAACTGTGGCAGCTGTTTATATTCCGAGATATGATGTGTTATTGTCCTTATCTTAGTTTACATAAAGATGATGTTGGTTTTGGTTACAGTTAATCAGCTCTTTTCCTAAAGGAACACTGCATTACGATTTTGTCCCAGGCTGAGTTCTAGCAAATAAAAATCACCAAGAACATCCCCCAAGACCTTTGCAAGCCTCAAGTTTTCACTTTTCAGAAATATTTCTGTCGCTGTATAAGAGCTGAAGGGTGGTTTTGAATAATGCACCTTTACAGTTTGCCACACAAATGTGGCTTTATTAGTGAAAATGTATGAAGTTGAGCTCACTAGAAATACACACAAATTCATTGAAGTACAGCTGTCCACTTTGCTCCTGTCCAAGCTGAATGAAATTCCTAAAGGCTGAAATCAAAGTTAAAATGGGAACTAATATGCTGGGTAAAGTCTTCTCAGTAGACTCCAATACAGATTCAAGAAGACTCACACTTTGAGTTCAGTCAGCCCTAACATATGGTCAAAGTCTATACTTTAGGTCTTTTTAAATCACACTGTCTGGCAAGACACTAGTATTTTTCCTTCACAGGTAAAAAACATAAGAGAAGCAGAGTTAACACAAAACTGGTGCATTTATAAACTTCATACATTTCAAACACTCTAATTTTTGCAGTTCACATTTGTTAGAGTTGAGAATGTTTTTCTAATGTCCTTATACTTGCCAAAAATAGATAAGAAAGAAGAAAGAGAAGTTTTTGAAATTATTCCAAAGAATCCTATTTTCTCTCATTTTGTCTTAATTATTGTAAAGGAGGGAATTCAGTTTGTTGGAAGAACAAAAGGAGAGAGCAGTGCGTATGATAAGCTCACACTGACTTGAGGTTTGTGTCCAGAGGCTCCCTGTAAAGAATGGTGTGTCCTTTCTCCCTATATTGTAGCTTCATGATTTGCAACTCTCTAGGGACACCTGGTCCTCAGTGATCATCTAGAGTTTATGGACTTGAAAGCAAAGCCTTGAAACTCCACACAGATGAGGAAGTGGTGTGTGGCACACTCATGTGCTGAGTTTCTGTTAGTCTCCCTTGACTTGCAGACAGATCATTTCATGATTATAGTTGCTGTAAGAGTCTCACCTTTTCTGAACTGAAGGAACTTGAGTGATGTCACCTGCAGCTGTTTAAAATGCAGATAAAATGTGCATTTTATTTTATTCCTGTCTTTTCCTGATAGGAATATGTATGGCTAGGCTTCGCGAACNCTGATAGGAATAGTTACAGTAACAAATTGCCTTTATGCAATTGAGAATGTGTTGCAGCTGATACACCTGGAATTGGTGTTGAATTCAGCCAAGCTTGGAAGCAATCCTTCACACTGATTTGAGGGAATGAACCCCCAACTAAATGGCAGATGCAAGGCATGCAAGACATCATGTGACTTCTGTGGGTCTTGTGTGTGTTCATAGAGAATAAGTATGGAAGAGACCCCAGGGAGTTATATCACTCTGCTCTCCTGAATGTGGAATAGAAGTTGTGTATGTGTGTACTTATATCTGAGCACTGATGGGGAGAGGAGATGGGATTGTGCTTTGCTGTATTTAAGTTCATCTTGAAAGAAGAGACATTTCCTACTGTGGTTCTATGTAAGCTGCTTGTGAGGGAATCAGGAGCCAATAAAGCAGTGCAGAATCTATCTTTCTAGGTCCTCTGCACTGATGGAAATCACTTCATAATTTGAGGTGATGAAAACTGCCAGGAGCTCTTACATTATAAATTCAGCCTTCCTTAAAGTCTCCAAGGAGACTCTTTCATCAAGATCAGCTATTAAAGAGAAGAATATAGGCCCAGTTTAAGTAAAATTGTCACCACTGGTTTCTTACTGAATTTTTTCCTGCTGCTAGGTGACTTTATGGTAGGTTGCATACTCCAAAACGCATTGATATTCCCAATCTACTTTTGAGCCTGAGTTTCTCCAGCTTTTGTGAGCTGTAAAGAGGGAGACTGTGAAGTCTGTAAGATTCTATTTAGAACCTGTTTGATGATGATCTCTGACCATTTCGAGTGTAATTGCAGAGAATTAGTAAATAAACAGGACCTCAATTTAGCTAATAAGAAGGACACAAGGAGGAAGCAGAGAAAGAGAGGGAAAGCAAAGCATTTTGTTTTCCCAAGTTTAAATCAAGAGTCTAATCTTATCAGTGGTTGTTCACTCAGTCAAAACATAGTCACTGGTTATTGGATCACTAGTTATTGCCAGGTGATAGGTGCTCAGAAATTACTGTCATTTAGTTGTTCTTTCATATTAATGTGAAGTGTTTTGGAGATTTCAGACCTTACTAGCTTGGCCAAAGTTACAAATGCCATCATTTATTCAGCACTTGAATATTTAGTGTTTACAGACAAGGTACTCGTCCAGAGGTAGTTTAGCAGCTCTGTGATAGGGTAGCATGGAAAAGATTATTTTGCCCTGTCCCTGCTGTAATTAATCTCTGTGGTGAGAGTTTCGTTGTCTAAGACTACAACAATGGCAGCATTTGGAAACAATGCATTTCCTTAAAAACTGGAAGAAATTCCATACATAAAGTATGTATGTGTGTATACCTATATAGATGGTTTTTAACCAGCTTATTACAAAATACATAAATATGCAAGAGATAAAATGATGGGAATTTTAAGTAAGAGCTCTTACCACTGCTAACATATTATTGAAGCAAAGTAAATGGTTTTTAATTGAGGGGCAGCAAATACTTTTGAGTTGTATTTCCTTGTGCCTAAGTCTGTTGCTTTGTTTCATCCATGTTTTCACAGTAGAGTAGCTGAATGCTAGCCTTCAAAGCTATTGACTTTCCTCTTTCTTTTCCCTTTAAAGGGTGCAAAGCTCCATAGCACTTTTGCAATTTAAACCACAGAAACTTAACCGTAAAGTATACCATCATTTCTGTGCCAGACCTCTGTTAGAGCATTAATACTTTTAATGCTGCCATGTGATTTGCATGGATGAGCACTAGAATGATGATTAGCATCCTGGTTTTTTGTTTTCTCATATTTGCTAAATCTATGCCCTCTGGAGCCTCAAGGTAATTAAAGCACAGAAGTCAGGCACCAGCACCTTCCCTATCTTACTGTATTTCTTCTCAGCTGGGCAATGGAGACTGCTGAAGGTACCCTTTTTATTGTGGCAAAAGTAAATCTCTCTAATTTATTGCATTTACATGCTGTTCTCCTCCATATCATGTCAGTAGCAACAGTGGCTCACAGGTAGGGGTGGGCTTGCTTTCCTTCTGCTTTGAACCCTGACAAGATGTGCTGTGTGTTAGCTTGCTCTTGGCATTGCACTGCTGTGTTTTCCAGTCTGCCTGGACTGCAGGCACAGCAAGATTCTGTTTGCCTTCAGAAGGTCACATAGCTGTACCGTGTCCATCTCTCAGACTGAGTGTAGTAGCAGAGACAAATAGCCATTGTCTGTCTGTCTACCACGCTTATCACGATGTTGAGAGAGAAATAGCAAAGCATCCCAGTACTCTCAGGCTGTGGAAAGCCCCGACTTTCAAATGCTGCAATCCTTGCTTTCCACAGGCTTTACTTAAAGCAGGTTTTTTTGCAGCTTTTAAACCTCTTCATGTTGATTAATCATTTTCATGTCCTGACTCATTCAATCTTAAGGAAATACCTCCAGGTCCTGGCTGCATTGCACTACAGATCAGGCAGGCTGGATAATAAATAGGCTTGTTGTTGATGTGTAGAGGAATGGAGGCTCTGCCAGAAGTGTCTAAGCATGCTAGGCTGAGATGTTGGCAGACTGTTGCCAGGGGCTGCTGTGGATCAGCCGCATATTCAAAACAGGATGTTAATTGAAAAGCCTTTTTATATGTATTATGAAATGTTTGTTTATTTTCACATTTTTCAGGCCCTGCAAGATGCATTCATTAAAAGTAAACTCCATTTACTTTTTCTGTAATGAAAGGTGGATAAAGTACAAGTTACAGAGCTGCACCACCTCAGGCTGTGATTTTTGCCACAATTCGTAAATTAAGTATGGTTGAGTCTGGACAGTAAATGAATGGACAACCACTCCCCCATGAAGGGTGAGTGTGGGTAACAAACCTGTGCAGCAGGAACTGTTGCTGGCATCCTTCCTTTTGAGCCTGCTCTGAGCTGGTGTCCTGGAGTAAAAGATTACTGCTGGAAAGGGTCTGTGGTCAATGAGGTTCAAACCCATCTTGTGCTCACCAAAACACTCTACATTTTTTACATGGAGATCTAGGTGTTCAGCTAAATTGTGAAAGAGCATCTCTGTTTTCTTCCCTAAAATAGTCCTCAGTATTGACTTTGACAGTAGGATTTTTGCTTTCCCTTCATATCTGTTGTATTGTCTTGTAGCTTAACAACTCAGTTACAGCAATGCATGGAGTTCAATGGTATAAATAATTTCTTGACAGTGTACAGTAGTTGATATAGCATAACACAATTTATCAGTGTGTGAGAAATTACACAATGGATTTGTTATGGTCTTTGGATACTTTCAAATGCACTGGACATTAGCATTTCTGCTACTCCATTTCATTAAGGTCTCTTAGTGTATATATAAAAAAATGAATGAACTAATGGGAAAGAGATCATAAGAGAAGCATTTCTTCTGGACTTATGAGATGGTAGCTCCAGCATGGCCAAATCAAAGGGGAGGTGGGGGAATTGTGATTTTTTTTTCTCCCCGCTGTGGCTGTGCTATGGATTCTTTCAATGGACTTGGAAATGGACAGTTGGATTGGATTTCTGTTTGTCTTGCTTCTGGCAGTCTTTTGTTCACCCTTAGTTGAAATGAGGACTATGTCAAAAACTTGTTTGGTATTATCTTCGAAGAGTCTATCAAGTGTAACTTCTGTCACTATCAAATGCAAGATAATTGACATTTTAAATCACTAAGGGGGCAGTGCAGCCACGATACAGCCCTACCATCTGCTTTACTTATCTTTTTACACACTGCCCAGGTGTGTTTCCTTTAAAAACTGAAGTCCCAAGTGTGATTAAAAACAGGTCAGATAACAAATAAATCAAACCATAGGGTGTGGCCTTGGTAGTACATCTTGTTTTAGCAATAGATATCTGGCTTCACGGAAAAGGTATCTAAGTATCTGCTTTGTTGAAAGGGGCAAGATTTAGATGAACAGAGCACTTCAAGGAATAACATTCCTTATGGGAATTCCTATGGAAAAATACCTATGGCGGGGGGAAATCTCAAATTCATTATGTTAGAATGACAACAAGACAGGCTGGAAGAAATGCTAGTTGGCTTCTATCTATTGCACAGACAAGGAAATTAGCTTACTGCAAAAACTAGAACATCTGCATAAATTCTTAATGTAACAACTACATATACATATGCAGCAAAGGATAACAAAATTCAGGAGCAGAAAAAATATTGAGTGTGTACAGGATGACCTTCCTTTTTAGTACAGAAAACAGAACTCTGAAACCAGAGCTAGTAAAAACATCTTCTTGAAAAATTTATTTTTATGCATGCATATGCTTTTTTGCAGGTTTATTTAGTATTGATTACAAAGGAAACACGGGCCAAGATCTATATTGGGATCTAGCTCTGCTATAGATTTTCTTTGCTTGTCTTTTAATCACTTTTGCTATTCTGCTTCAAAGTACAGAGCTAATAATACTTAGCAGATATAAATTATTTGATACAGCTGAAGGTCAGAGTCGATGCATACATATAAATGCCTTGAGATCTAGTTAAAAACTCCTTGCCATGATATGCAAATTAGAAATAGAATTTCATTTTGAAATGAAAAGAGGTAATTAATGTTGCAATTCTGCTCACTGGGCTCAGCAATGAGACAAATTACTAGAAATCAAGGAAGCAAGAGGCAAAAATCATCGTGGCTAGGCTTCNGTGAAGAGGCAAAAATACTGCTGAGCCAACAAGTCCTTTCCCCCTTTCCCACTGTAGCAGAGCTAGTGCAGCTCTGTGAGGCTTCCTGCAGTGGCTGAGATGTCCTTTCCTTTGAGGAGCTGCTGGAGCACTGCCTTGAGAAGCACCAGTGGTGAGGCGTAGAGCTCTTGTCTTGAGAGCTAATCTCTGTTCTTCACCAAGGGGAAAACCAAAAATGGCTATGAGGCTTCATTTGAAAAAGCATGAAGCTTCCATGCATGTGCCACTTGGCAAAAAGGGAGTGTAGGCCTGGCTGATGTGTAACAGGCTGTCAGATATCAAAGGACTGAAGAGCCTGAAGGAACAACTGAATATTCATTCTAAATGGCAGTGGCCAACTGCCAAGCTCTGCAAGGTGGAACAAGCTTTTAGTAGTGTTCTAAATGAAGAGCAGAGCAAATATGTCTGTTTAATACAAGAGTGGTTAACCATGCTGTCTTGTCTTGTGATCCCCCTCCGGTCTCGTGAGCTAAGCAAGTTTAGTCTAATACTGTTTGGATGAGAGGCCACCCATGGCTCTTTTGACCTGTTAATATGAGGGAACCTTGGTAGGACAGGGTAGGAGATGGAGCAGGCTGTTGCCTAGGTGTTCATTTTGTGGAGTAAGGGTTTCTTTCTCCTGGAAGACCTTCTCCTGTCCTGTAGTTTAGATGACATTTAGAATGGTATTTCTCATGAGTTACAGTAACTAAAAATCAGAAGGCATTTTTTCAAATGAGTAGATCATCTTTCAGCGAGTCACTCTTCTGCCCCAAAGTTCTCTCTGCAGTTTTTAGTGTCCCATTCTTTTTCAGTCTTTTGCCTAAACGCTTCTGCTACTACTGCTACCTGCCCACACTGGAGATGATCATTTAAGAGTGTGCAAAGCAATGCTCAGCATAAGGACACCATATCATGCAGCCACTCTAGTTCTGCCAGAAGGTGTTGTGGGCGCCTGAGATGAGGGGATGGCATTTGTCATTGCTGTCCTGAAAATAAGCAATGTGTGCTGCTGGCTGGCACAGATGGCAGCAGCAAGGCTGGGATGGCCACCTTGTAATCCCTGGCTTGTTGGAAAAGGACTTTCTCAAATTTGCTAAATCCTCAGATGTGTAACTGCTAGAACTGGAGGTATGAAAGGAGTTACCTTTTCAGTGGCACTCATATTTTCTCTTTCTCTGACTTAGTGAACCTAGACTAGTGGATTGCAGTGCCTCTTTTAACATGTTCTTCAATTGTTTTGGTACTGTAATCCAGCAGTGTTTGGGATCATCATTTTCAAATTAAAAAAATCTTTTAGACAGTTTTTGCTGTGTGAGTTTTAGAAGATTCATGAAGATAATTTGTTTTATGAGAGTTTGTAATTCCTCCCTTTCCCCGCCTTCTTTTTTTGTTTTTAAAGCACCAGGATTTTCCCTTGCACCAGACTCTCCTTCTTACCCCTGGCCCCCTCCAGCTTGGCATTAAGCTTCTTTTGGGTCACACGCTTCAGAAGTCAACAAGAGAAAAAGATTGTAATATATTATTGGCTTATAGTTAATGATGAGCTTTTTTTTTTTCTCCAATAAGGAAGTATCTCCCTTTTATATTAGGATATTTTTAATTGAAGAGATTTGCATTAAAATATCTAGTATATTCATAAATGCAACAGCAGGTGGCAGAATAACTTCACTCAAGTTGGTTTCTTGGCATGCTCAACTTTTTCAGAGAACTTAAGAGAGAAAAACAGATGCATGTATATGAGAGGTGACCAATAGTTGCCTAAACAGAGAATGTAACAGATAATTCCCAAACACATACTAAATGTTTTTTCTTCAGTTTTTAATGTAATTGTTTAGGTTTTTCCTTCTATAGAATAGTTGAATGCTTATTTAAAAAGTTTCTTAAGATTTTGCATGTGGTGCCTTGCTGTTGCAGAACAGGCACGTGTTAGTTACCAGCTGAAGTGTAGCAAATGGCATTTTTAAAGGAAGTGTATCTATGTAAATACTACACATATATAATCCTTTCCTTTTAGAAAAGAGCATTTATGTAAACATAGTGCCATGAAGTACATTGTTCTGAAGAGCCGTTTTGCTGTCATCTTTGAAGAAATAAGCTCCCTGGGAAATCTTGACTAGAATTCTTCAACGGTCAAAGACCAAAGACTGTCTGAAAGATGTATCTCACGGGCTGGGGAATGGAGAGGGTGCAGCTGTGAATTGCATTTAGTGTCTCATGGTCTGTTTAGCAACTCCTTGGCTTTCTCTTCTGCATCTCCCTGGGAAAAGTTGTCATGTTCAAAATCATTAACACCTCCATTTAAAATAAATAGACAACATGTTAGCTAATGGCTTCCTTATCCTTTCTCAGATGGTTTGATAGTTCAAGGTACACATGGGGCCATAGCCAGTTCTTCAGTCACAACTGACATACAAAAGTTTGAGAACTATCAGGACTAGAAACATGGTTGTGATGTGATGGTATTTTCCCTCATTGTAGCAATGGAAAATAGCCTAATATAAGTGCAATTACAATTTTTGTTCTCCTTTAAAGGTCTGAGATCATAGTAGTGGTGGGATATTATCCTTTTAGTTTTGGCATGACCTCTGTGTTAGGGTAGACTCTTTCATCCTCTAATGCTGCCAACTGTGCACACGCAGTAACATGACATGGGTGATGGAAGAAGTCATCTCATCCTGCCTCCAGCCAGTCTGGGGAATTGCATCAGTTCTTTACAACAGTTTGGTTTATGACCACACAAATATTTTCCTGCATGGAAGGAGCAGCAGTTCAGGGATGACAGTGAGAGACAAGAGAGAGCAGGATAGCTTCTTCTCATTTCAGTGTCACACCATTTAAAACGTGTGAAACTACAGTCTCATATGGTGATTGTTCTGTGTAGAAAAGATACTAGAAATCACAGAGTTGTGGCAGTTTTTCCATAATAGATCCCTATAAAGATGTTCCCAAGTGAACACAGGAACCATAGTTATGCCAATAGTGTGTTTTATTTTGGAAACTTGTCTAAAATGGTTTTACAGAAAAATTACTTCCTCTTCAGATTGCATTTGATATTATCTGCAGTGACTGCAAATGGCCTATATACACAAATGGCAAAACCTCAAAGGTTAATACAATTATCTCAAACTTCCACAAATGGTCTTTGTAATACAGTGCATGCAGTTCAATGTAAGATGTTCACATGTAAAAATACACTAGACAAATCAACATCCTGAAGAAGAAAAGCAGTTAACTCCCAGGTACCTCAGATATGGTATCTAGGCCTGAATGACATCACATTGTACATTTGGTGTGTCAGACAGTGAGTTTATGGAGTTCTAGCAAGGCCTGAGACCAGGGGAGTTGCAGATGAGTGTTTTATGTCAGTACATATGAGGGAATTTTATTTTGTGCAGTGAAAAACAGTAATGGTACAGAGAGTAAGCATACAGATGGATAAAAATGCAGTACCTGTGTAGAGTGAGTGTGTCTGTGTATTGTGATGCAGCTCTTTTATAGTGGATTTTTAAGGAGTTCATCCACTTAAATGTGAGCCATCAAACTTAGGTGTGTTCCTGGCAATCCTGTTGATGCACTTCTCTTTAACTTGCCACTTCAGTATCTTTTTGATCCCCTGGTTCCTGGCCATGCCTCATCTTTGTTAGTTGAAAATAGCTATGGGATCAAGATAAGTATTTGTGTAAGTTTTTGTCATTGAGAGTGCATTTAACAAATCATACTGTTTCTCCAAGTGGTCTGTATCCCCTTTCTCTTTTTTCTTCCCAGCAGATTCTTTGTTTACTTGCTTTAGATATGCTTCAGGAATTTGTTTGGTTTTATGTCTTTATTTATTTGCTTTTCCAATTCCATCATAGTTCTTTTAGATTTCATTCTTACATATTGACTGCTGTAGTTTATTTTCCACTTCAGCAGCTGTATCAGTCAATGCTCGTTTTCTAAGGTCCAATTGTGTATTTAAAATCATGTTTAAATATTTCACTCTGTTAGTAAGACTGCCTGTGTTCTTTCAGTGTGGGCCTTCTGCAAAACCTGTAGGCTTTTATATTTACTTTTGTGCCGAGATGCTTTTAACTTTATCTGTTTTCTGAATTTAGCATCACTAGGCTAGCTTCTGAAGTTTCAAAATGTGGGCACTAGTGTCAAATAGTTACATACTTCTTGGATATGACAGCTATCTCTGAAATGCTCAATGCTGATCCTTGGTTACATTTGTAAATGAAGCAATTTAAAAAGAAATCTTAATAGACTTAATTACCTTTAGTAGTACTGATATTATTAGCCTCTTGAAGTGTGGAAGAGAAATATAGCTCTACTTGTAACCTCATTATATTCTAGTGGCTTGGGTTTGTACTCCTGAAGATTCAATAGTATAGTATATTCTCAACTATTCTTTCAGTATAACTGATTACTTTGATCTACCTGAGACCTAGTTCCTTCTCTGTGGCCAGATGTTGATTATCTTTCTTTTTAGCATATCTAGTTTGCCTAAATCATGTTCTGTTGCTACATCTTCTAGTTTGACCCCATTTTCTTTAAGCTCTTAATATCGGTATGGTACATTTATATTTATTTTTGGAAAATGTTCATATTTAAAATTGTGCTTGCTTAAAAACACCTTGTTTCTGTGATCTCAACCTGTCCATCTTCCAGTTCAGCTATTCTCTTTTTCCCCTTGAAGTACTAATTTTTGTCACTGTGGACAATTTGATAGTGCAGTGGCCAGGCTAGTTGCAACTAACACTGAGGAGAACATACAGCCTCTGCCTCATACAGCATTTTGTCTTTTAATAGCCTTTTTGCATTACAATGTTAAGTAGAACGCTATGGATGCTGCCAAATTTTTTCCATTAACATCTGATTGAATTCTTTGGCCTCAACTCAGGAAAGCACTTAAACATATTTTAATTAGTGTTTTAAGTATATACTTAAAATTGAGTATATGCTTAAGTGCTGCCTGGAGTAGGAATACTGTTTCAGGTTGTGCTTTGATTTTACCTCTCTTCCTTCTGATGTTTTGTTTTCCACAAATGTGTGAATGTTGTACTGTTAACTGTTTCTGGGCCCAACCTTATTTAACATCTCCAATGAGCTAGCTAAGAAGTATGCAACTTTTTACAGTCTTCTGTTAGATGTTAGGGAACATCATAACCTTCTCTTTCAAAACTGATGTTTCTTTATCTGGTTATTGTTTACAGTAATATGCAAATAATTTACTGACTTACCAGTTGTAATTAAACCCATGGTAAAAGAATACCTGCAGTCCTGGTCGTGTGTTCTGAAATGTTCTGTCTCTATTTCAGTAATGTTTCTGAAAGCAGGTGTACCCAAAAGCCTCGATGTTGGGAAACAAAAAGCCATAAGGGCCAAAATCATAGTGGAAGCATGCATGGGTGCAAAATTGTGATATTCATCTGGGAGGAGGAGATGGAAAGGAAGACATATACATCCCCTTTGAATTACAGTTCTTGGAGCATTTATCACTGTTCCCTGATCCATGGTTATCTTTACAGTGTTGAACTTAAACTTGGTTTGATCCAGAGATGCATAAATACTCGTGAAAATTAGAATAACTTTCTAGTTTTACCTATCACTTGTTCTAGTATCTTCAGTGTTCAGTGTGAGGCAGGTGAAATGCAATTGGGAGTGGAGATGTGCAAAAATTCTGCAAGGCTATGATTTGTCTGGGTGAATCGGAACCTGCCGATCTTTGTGAAACACTGAATGTAGAGTGTAAACTGTATATGTAACCTCCTTGGGTTTTTGGCAGTCTGCAGTTGCTTTTTAAAGCTGTTTGACACTGAGCAATGTCAGATGGCCTCTAACAGTGAATTATTTCAGAGATTACTCAGCTACAAAAGTTCCATGTAAGCTATCATTATCTTTGAGTGATGTATAAACCAACTCATGAAAGCATAGAAGTCATTCTTTAGTCAGAGCCATCATTCTTCCTTTCATTATGTGAAAACACTACTCAAAGTTCTTTTTGAAGGTTTAAATAAGAATATACTGTGTTCTGCCCTGGTCTTTTTGGTAAATGAGTGTCATCTTCTCCAGAAGTACTTCTTTTCCTGCACAACCAGAGTCCCAAATTTGATGCTGTTAGACAACAACCTGAAAAATTTAGGTCAGTTTGGTTCTGAACTCTTTCTTTGAATTTCAGAGCTCAACCCCCTTCCTTCAGCGTTTTTTCCACTTTGTGCCAGACTCTTGTATAGTTTTCTATTTTCTTTCTAGAGGAGAGAAGGTAATGGCAAATCTGGGCTTTGTGCTTTATAAAACTCAGGTATTTTAGATAAATGAGCACATTTCAAAAACCTTGTTTCAGTCCTCTGGATCTGATTTACGTTCCATGTTCAAATAAAATTAGAAAACTTAGTGGAAACCTAGTTAGAGCTAAGAGGTTTTGCTTTGCACTATGCTGAAATAAGGGTTTCAGGTTGTTTTAGGAAAAAATGGTTGTGTTCAGTTCCTCTGAACTTTAGTCTTTCCTCTACTACAACTTCTTGGGGTAATGTGCTTCTGTCTTCCACCTTGCATTCTGACAGACAGATAGGAGTCACTTTCTGTCTTGTGAGGCATTTTGAAGAAGAGAGGGAGTGCAAACAGATGTTAGGAAATTATGTACTCATAGCTCTTTCAAATCCCTGCAAAATTCCCCATCAATATGAGACATTGTATCCTCACAGTTGTTTCCTTTAACCATTCTTCTCTTCTTCAGATTTGCTGCATTTTTATTGCAGTTTATAAAGACCTGTCAAATATTGATGCCTATTAATGCTGGCAAGGTTTCCCAAACTCCTGTCTCCATTTTCTCATGTGTAAAATGCATGGAATAATTCCTATCTTTCTATCTTTTTTTTTTTTTTTTAATTCAGGATCTGAATGTAGTGTTTTGAGAGAATCTTCTTAAAAATATTATAAAAGGGCACTTTTACATTGTGGGTTTTTTGATTTGAGAAGCTGTCATATATGTCTGTGTACATTTGTTGTGTCTCATAGCTACGTGTATATGATTTGAATAACTGCTTGTATGAATATATGGATTAGATTTAATTATTACTGTCCTGTATTAGTCAGGTATTGGGATATTTATGCTTCAGTTAATACCTTCTCCATTTTTCACCTAGCCAGATGCAGGCAGAGATAGCATCTGTCCAGGAAGGCAGAGTGGCAGGGTTAGCAAAATACTTCTTGGTAATGGACAAACATACTCTGCTGCATTCTTTAGCCTATGACTGAGTGTTGTGCCTCTGCTTTGAGGGGAAAAATGGAAGAAATAGTTGTTCTAGCATGGAACTAAGATGTGTTGCCCTTCTCCAGCCTAAACTGTCATGCTTCAAGGCGGTTCTGGCTTGGCCTGAATGGAGGAATTGGAAAGGTAGTGATCTGAAGTAGCATGCCTGGACAAGCCTTCTGACGTGATCCAGATCTGGAGCAAAGAAAGAGCACCAAGCCCATACATCCTGTGTGTACATGTGTGTCAATGTGTGTGTATAAAATTATGGTCATAGGCTTCAAAACTGAATGGTGTTGTGGTTAGACTTGTTGGTAAATTTGATTTGCAGTGCAAACAGACTCATCACTGTTAGCTGATTTTTTTGACCTCATGTTACAAGTTCTCAAGATTTCATTATGTCTGAGTTTTTTGTGTGCTCCTGTTACTGCAGTTTTTGAATGCTATTGTAGCTTAAGAAAAAACTTTAATCTCCAAGACTGGAGAGAATCTGAATGCTTGTAAAATAAAACAGAAAGCAAATAAGAATAGAGTGCTATATAATGCCTTTCTATGAACCCTTTCTTTATATTCTCAAAGTGCTACAAGTTCTAAGGAGAATGAAGAATGATTGTTGTTTGGCCTTACTCGTTTGCCTGAAACATCTTTCTAGTTTTCTGGTTCCCAAAATATCATGCTGTGCGCCAGCAAGGTGGAATTGGCAACTATCTATTTCTAGATTACCTTTTTATCACCTGAATTTAATGCCATCCCCACAGAACATCAGAAATATTTCACAAAAGCTTGTAGCTTAGTACTTTCTGTGGTCTTTGGGATACTGATACCTCTTCAGGTATAGTATGGCTAGGCTTTGCGAACGAAGATCCTGGGAGGGCTCCACCCACGCTCCTCATCAGCGCCTTTTCCAAGCNAGACTGTGCCTTACCTCTTCAGGTACTGCTGAGTAAACATAACCAGTCTTTTCTCAAATTGGGAAGCATCTAAGTCTGTGGATTTGCATTTGTTCTCAAGGCTGACTCTTGCTGTTTGCACTCCAGAATAGGAACTGTGCCAAAAGGGATGGTGGCTCTTTCTAGTGATGGCCATTGCAGATCTAGTTACCAGTTTGTGCTGCTGAGGGTCATGGCTTCTTGCACAGTGAGAACAACTCTTTATTTATGACTGTGTTTCTTGAGGTGTAGTGAAACTTTCCTTCCAGAGCAGCAGTTTCCAGGATTCGGTGTCTTGCCATGTTCTAGATGTGCCAGTTCTGTCCTTCCCATTTGTATTTCCTGTTGGTATTCCAGGCAGTTTGCATTCCTGAAGAAGTTTGGTATTCATCACTCATAAATCTTACCTTCTCCGGAGTTATTTGTGCCTCTTCCTCCTCCTTATTTGAAACTTCATTGCAGGCTTAGCTCTTGGTGGAGCCATTGCAGGCTGCAGTTTCCTCAGGGACAATTCCTTTCTTGCTCAGAAGCCTCAAGAGCTGTTGAAATGGAGTTTGGACTGAAATCTAGGAAATCTCTTAAGTTCTCTCCAGCCTGTTGAAAAGGTCAGCTTTCACATCTGAGATGGAATTTCTTATTTCAGCACTCAAGTGCTTTTTTTTTTTGTGCATGTCTTTCTCTCTCTCACCCTGTGCTTTTGTAGACAGGAGTGGAATATTTTTTTTAATGCTGATTATGTTAATATATCCAGTTCCTTTTTGAGCTTCATATTTTAAAGGCAGTCTGCATCTGTTGGTCTTGTAAAACCCTGAAGAATAGATGTTATTTGCCTTTTACTGGTACCAGAAAGTTCTGAGTTGGAGCATTTATTACTGTTCCCTGATCCATGGTTATCTTGACAGTGTTGAACTTAAACGGTTTGATCCAGAGATGCATAATACTGATGGAAATTAGAATAACTTTCTAGTTTTACCTATCACTTGTTCTAGTATCTTCAGTGTCCAGTGTAAGGCAGGTGAAAATAAATTAGTATAGGCCTGATTTGAAGCTATGCTACATTGCTGTTATTTTATTGTCTCTGGAACTATTCAATACTCCCTGCTTTATTAAATAGCACTTTCAAACACCCTCAGTAAGATCAAAAGAGACCATAAGCTGTTCACAAGGGCAGAACCATGGCTAAAATTAAAATAATAAACTAGAATCTATTTGTTTCTTTCCTTCTGCTTTAAATGCAGTGCTAATACTTCACAGAATGTTGTACAACAGTCAGAAAGTTGAGCCATGAGTAATTCTTTTCAGATTTACCCTTCCCAAACTTGCTATTCAAACCAGTGCTACTTTCTGTCAATTACCCAGCTCGAGAAAAGGGGAAGGATTTAAAAGAGAAAAAAAAAAAGCAGGGGAAAAAAGAAGGGGCATGGGTTTTCTGGAGGGAAATTTTAGAGCTTTGTTACAAGACCTACAAGCCCATACACAGAATGTATAGGGGTCAGCTGTTGCTGCTAAATTGTGTCTCAACATTGCTCAGCTGTACTGTTGGAAGATACTGAGAACACTTGGTGGTTTTAATCAACCTTCATGCAGTGAGTTTTAAGCATTAGGGAAGCAAAATACTGAATCCCCCCAACACTCTTATGGAGTAGGCATTATGCCTGCTTTGAAAATGGGACACAAAAGAATTTATTATATCAGTAAGCAGTTGCAGCTACTTAGCATCAGAACCAGGATTAGAAAACATGCGACTGGACTTCTGCTCAATCCTGTTCTCTCTTGAGAATGACTTGAAGAGTTAATGGTGAAAGAAAAACTCTGAACTAATTGTTTCTCTGCAAATATATTTAGGGACAAAAGGATAAAGTGGGAAAAGACAAGTCCACGAACATGTTTCAGTTTGATGTAGCTTCCTTATGGTCAATAAAACCAGACCTGCATTAAGTTTTACTTAGTCTGGAATAAAAACTGAGCAATATTAATAAAATTTAAAATGAAAACTTACCTTGTCAGGTTGGAGTGGATATTTAATGTTCTAGAGGAGGAGACAAGTCTATGAGGCAGCTGGATCATAAGCCATCCATTACATGATATTAATTTCATGTATGGAATTTTAAGGCTTGGTACAGCAGGCAAGGATTTATTTTTTTTTAAAGTAGCATTTTTTGAGGAGCAATTTATTGTAAAATAAACCATAGTCAGTTATCCTTAGTTAGACTACAGGCGTAGCCAATGGCAAGAGAATTTTGTTGTATGAATAGCACTACTGCTGAAAATTTCTAGTTGATACATGTTTTGATGATTGTAGGAATCAGATAGCATAACTAAAGGGGTATATGCTGTAACTGCCATTCTGCCTGCAGAAGCTCCACAACTTCATGCCATGGGACATTTTGCGGATTAACATCTATCTAAACATGGAAGACCAGGCACAGTCTGAAAATCACTTGGGGNATTATGTTTGGAAAAGACCTCTCACATCATCAAATCCAACCATCCACCCAGCACTACCATGCTTACCACTTACCCGTGTCCCCAAGCACCACATCTGCATGTTTTTTGAACACTTCCAGAACAATGATTCCATCACCTTCTTGGGAAGCCTGTTCCAATGCCTGATGACCCTTTTGGTGAAGAAATTCTTCCTAACATCCAATCTGAACCTCCCCTGGCACAACTTGAAGCCATTTCCTCTTGTCCTGTCACTCGTTACCTGGGAGAAGAGGCTGAGCTTCACCTTACTACAACCTCCTTTCAGGTAGTTGTAGAGAGCATAGAGGTCCCCCTGAGCCTCCTCTTCTCCAGACTTAACAACCACAGTTTCCTTAGCTGCTTTTCATAACACTTGTGCTCTAAACCCTTCACAAACTTTGTTGCCCTTCTTTGGACATGCTCCAGCACCTCAGTGTCTTTCCTGTAGTGAGTGGTCCAAAATGAACCCAGTATTTGAGGTGCAGCCTCACTGGTGCCAAGTACACAGGGAAAATCACTGTGTTCACATGGGTTAATTTGAATGAGATGCAAAAAATATTTAGCTTTCTCTATTTCTTAAAGAGCAGATGCTTCCTGATTGGTAAATATGTGAAATCTTGTACCATTTCCAAGGCTTTCCTAAAGTTTAATATTACTGAAGGTGTCACAGCCTGTTTTTATTCACCTGACATCAACTCTTAAGGCTTCTATAGTTCTAGTAACAGTTGTAAATATAATGGTGTACCCAAAAGGCTGAAAAAATAACTTGAAAAAAAAAATGTTTACCAATACTTACATGAAAACCTGAGGTACCAAAAATGAGTAACGGTAACACTGGTAGACCTGATGTAATTCCCAAGGGAGCTATTCTCAGTGAAAAGCAACTTCCCAAATTTTAAAAAGAAAAGAAACTCCTTTGGGTTTCAATTGATTTGCTTTTGAAGGAATGTTACTGTTACCAGTTTCTTAGTTTGACTCTTCTTAGTACTGGGAAAAGGTTTGCCAAAACAACCCTGGAGGACTGATCCTCCCTGCAAAAGAAGAGATAACGTGCTTCTACAGTGCTGCCTTGTGCCCATATTTAAGCAGTGACCTTGAATACAGGATTGTTATCCCAAGAGGTGAGAAATTAGCTTGAGTATAGTTTCATGGGTCTGTGATTTTGTTTGGACAATCTCAAGTACTATTTCTCTGTATTAGCCAAAGCCAGAATGAGATGTATTATGCTGTGATCTTAGCACAAAAGTGACTGACTCTCTGAATTTTTCTGAGTTCATTTTCCATCTTGTGTCCTACTTTTCAAAGGGGTTTCTAGTGATTCATGTTTCCAAGGAAAGTACACTCCAATTTAAGTGAGTTAGGTAGGTAAATAGAAATTTGTCATTTAAATTATGACATCAATGCCAATTTTATTGGGGAAATACTAACTATATTTCCTAGTGAAAGGATTTAGGAGAAATAGGATATAGAAGCCAAGACAATGCCAATGAAATTCCAGACTATCTTGAGCCACAAGATTATTTATTTTTTTCCCACCAAATACTGAAGAGAAGAAACTTGGCTGCTTTATGTGCCCTCCCTCCCCTCTTCTTTACTCTGTATAATATCAGATCAGACATGTTTAAAAACCAGTCATGTACACGCATGTATTTTTTTGTTCTTCTGTTTCATTATGGAGTATTTATCTAACTCATAGACAATTTCTTTAATGTGCTTTTGTGGAAGAAGCACTTAGGATAATCTAACTACTGACTAGCAAGGCTTCCTAAAATGCTATGACAGTTTTCAAAAACAACTGATAAAACTTCCCAATACAGTGCACCATTGTGTATTTTGTATAGGTTTGGGGAAAAATTGTTTTTAGAATAGTTTATAAAAATACATTGATCATTGCAAGTGGAAGGTTGTTAAAGTTTAAAGCTTTTACTGACTAACTTTGCAGGTTTAGGAGACAGGAGAAATATACCCAAGCAATTTTCTGTTGTAGAAAAATATTGCACTGTGTTAGAGGTGTGTTGATAAATTACAAATCTCAAAAGCTAGATGGTAAACTCGGAAATCTTTTAGTCTATTTTTTAATCTATTAAACCAGTTGCTGGTACAGCAGAAAAATACTACCCAGCATTCAGACTGGTGTGCTTAGCTGTAGCTGCTTTATTTTGTTATGTTTGTTGGGTTTTAAGGGAGACTGAAGCTACTGATGATTTTGTAATACTACTATAAATGTTTCTGGTAGAAATAGATTACTGTCTAAGTTGCAGGTTATGGTGCAAATGCAACTCAGTATCTGAAAATGTCTAAAATGTAATGTTAATACATACCTATAGCTTGTAGTACATAGTAGTTTGCAGCTATTCATTCTCACTTGTTCTTTCATACATTTCTGAGCCCAGGGAAGTGAAACTGATGATGGCTTGGGAGGCTATTTGTTTCAGCAGCTGAGTGTTTTGTTTTCTGGATGATTTCTGTTTTACAGCCAGCGCAGCTGTAAGAGGATGATAACTGAATTTTGTTCATGGGAACACTTTGAAATCATTAGGAGCACAGTGTTCACTAAATGGGCCTTAGTTGCACTAAGTAATGCTGTCAGTGCCTGGTTCATTCCTGCTTTCTTAACAGCCTTCTTATTTTGTAAAAATTACTGGTAAATAATACTGGTGAAAAGTGAGGGGCACCAAAATGATCAGAGGGCTGGAACACCTATCCTATGAAGATAGGCTGAGAGGGTTGGGGTTGTTCAGGCTGGAGAAGAGAAAGCTATGGGGGGACATTATTATGACCATTCAGTACTCAAGGTGGGCTTGTAAGAAATGTGGAAAGAGTACCTGTTGCAACAGGGCAAGAGATAACAGTTTTAAGCTAAAGGAGGGTAAGTTTAGACTAGAGATGAGAGAGAAATTGTTTATGATTAAGGTGCAGAAACACTGGAAAAGATTGCCCAGAGAGGTGGTAGATGCCCCATCCCTGCAAACATTCAAGGTCATGTTGGATGAGGCTTTGAGAAACCTGATCTAGTTGAAGATGCTCACTGCAGGGGGATTGGAACTTGTATTGTATGGCGAGGCTTTGCGAATGAAGATCGNGTGATTTTCAGACTGTGCCTGGGGGGATTGGAACTAGATGACCCTTAAAAGATCTCTTCAACCCAAAGCATTCTATGTTTCTGTATTGGTTTGATTGTTAAGCTTCTGTGCAGTATCATTTACTACCCTAATACTCTACAGACCTGTTAAACTGTCTTGAGCAAATTGTGGAATGGATGTATGTATCCAAATTCCCTGTTAGCCTGTGCTCAAAACCTACTGTTACATACACTGAAATAAAGCTACATGATTATCTAAAGGTAGCCATTATAGATAAGTATTAAAATCCCATCCATGTCTGAAATGTGTTCAGTGGAAGGCAACAGCTACCATAACACAGTAAGAAAACTTCTCTTGCATGCTTCTAAATATGTTAAGGGTGAGTGTCAGGAGGAGGGAGCCAGGCTCTTCTCAATGGCATCCAATGTTAGGACAAGAGGGAATGGGAGCAAGTTGGACCACAGGAGGTTTAGTATTAACACAAGGAGGAACTTCTTTCCAGTGCAGGTGCCAGAGCACTGGACCAGGCTGCCCAGGAGGCTGTGGAGTCTCCTTCTCTGGAGACATTGCAGAGCTGCCTGGACACATTCCTGTGTGAGCTCATCTAGGTGATCCTTCTCTGGCAGGGGGGTTGGACTACATGATCTTTCTAGGGCCCTTCCAACTCCTGACATACTGTGATACTGTGATGCTCTGATCTCTAGCATCACTGTAGGATAGAAAATATTTCCTTCTCTGATGCTGATAAAGTATGTTGAGTAGAAAACAGCATAAGCCATGTAATGCTATCTGGTGGTGGTGTTAGTAGTTGCCTGCTTGTGAAGGTTAAATGAATAGACAAGGATGAGCAAATATTCCCATAGTCCTTTTTTGCCTGACTAAAAAATAAACAGAAAGGCTACAGTGCTGAGGGCAGGCAAGGAAGTATGGTTTGCAGGGAATTTGAACAGTGAAATGTTGATGGGATTTCTAGCACATCCTAAAACTGCTTTTTGCTACTTCCATGAGGCACCAAGGAGCAGTCTGAACTAACACTGTCCTCCTTCTAAAAAGGTTGGCATAGAGTCATGATGTGGGATAAGGTGCAGCTAGAGAGAGTGTCATGAACACCATTCAGCAAAGCTGTAAATTACAGTAGCCCATTGAGCTGTTTGAGTTTGCATCCAAGACCCAGCCAGTCTCCTGTGACCTATTGCCTTGAAGGCTTGAAGGAATTAATTGGAAGGAATCTGAGGAATTAATGGAATTAATGACACTGAGTTGTGCCTTGTATGCTATACCTCTCCAGACCTTCATGTGTACACTTCTATAGACAGCCTTTCTGATGGGCTTGTCAAAAACATCAAAATCAAATTAAAATGTTGGTACGCCAATTATCAGCTTGAAATAGGCCTTTGTTAGGAGTATTTCATTAGTTTAGTTCTTATTCCTCTTTAGTTGTTAGGACAAAACCTAAATATAGACAGATGTAGAAAAATTAAATAAAATAAACCCAAAGTATAGAAAGAATTCTAAATATGTAATATGCTAGATAGATATTAAATTGTCCTGAGGTGTCCTAGAGTCCTCAGATAATTATGAGCCCTTCCAACTCTGCTCTTGAAGTCAGGTTTTATGAGTGGTAGCAAAGATTTGTGGTACCTTTAGTCAGTTTGCTTAGTATCTGAACATCTGTCTCTACAATAGGGCTAGCAATATCATTATTCCATCAGAAGGCAGTGAGATTTAATGTCACAGAATTTGTGTAGGTCTGGGTAAATCTGAAGTGCTTGAAGAAGCCAGGTAGGTACATAGCAGAAAGTTTGAACTCAGGCAGTGAAAGGAAAGAGCTTTCAGTCTGCTTTCTGATCTGCTAATGAAAGCTAACAAGTGCCAATTAACTAAAGTAGGCTTTTCACTGAGAAAAGAGTAAGCATAAATCTTTACATCCTTGCAATCCTATTAAAGATTAGGAGAGGTAGTCAACTCTCCTCTCAGCCTGGAGAATGTTGGAGCAGAACTGAGGTTCTGAACTACTTTTCTGATGTTCCAGACAACCCTGGTTCTTCCCTATCCTTCAAACCCATACAAATTAAACCAACCAGGAGCCCTGCTGCTGAGTTCAGGGTGTGATCTAAGAGCAAACTGTGAATTTCTAATTTGATTTTATTTATTCTTTTACAAGACAATTTGGCATATGTCAGAAAACTCCCTTTTAAGTGTTGGTGTTTGCCACTTCGAGAGTGCAGCAGGATTTGGCTGTAAAAGTTATGATTCCCTGTGAGTTACTCCGTGTTGACTTAGCCCGTGTCAGAGCCATCTCTTCCTGCGTTGCATTGCTAGCAACACACAGGAGCAAGGTTAATGTAGAACCCATAATTATGCAGAGGCTGGAGGGGAGGGTGAAGGAGAGGAAAGGTCTGCTGGAAGCTAATCTGGAGCTTGGGGTGACTGGGAGGGTCTGAGGGCGAGTGGCAGTTCCTCTGGGGGGGGGTGTCTTACGCACGTCTCTGCAAACAGGTCCGTGCAGGCTGCTGGATGTGAAGGCCTTCCAGGCACACAAACCTTTCTCACCAAGCAGCACACCAAAAGGGTGCTCCAGCGTGGATTTGGAAGGTTACGTTTGTGTTGGCTGCATTCCTTGTTCTCAGAGGAGGAAAGGCTAAAGACCTCAGGCTATCGCTGGGTGGTAGCTATTTCAACTTGAAGACGTGTAGCTGCCTGAGAACAGCATGCTTTTGTTTTGTTTTGTTTCTTTCTTTTTTTCCTCTTCTTCTGGTGGAAGTTTTATTAATTCATTGTGATTATTTTTAAGCAGCTGGCAGAGATGTGAATAGACTCTTTACTTCTCCAGAAGGCTTATGGAGTAGAATTGCATAACTTTGTATTTTCCTATGCAAAGCAGAGTAAATTGGATGTAAATATAGTGGCCAGTCTCTGAAAGATTCCTTCATTTCTTCCGACTCCTATTTATACCCAGTGAAATCCAGTGAGTATAAAATGACCTCTGCTGCTATGAATTGCCTCACTCAGGGAGGAAAAAGGACATGCCATGACAAAGCAGGAGCTGGAAGTCCTTTACTAGGAGCTTTAATAAGGTTGCAGCTAGCAGCAATGTGTCCCAAGCAACAGGTTTTAAATCTTTAAGAGGTACTTCTGAGCCTTCCAGAGAATCATTACTTTTGTGTTTCTATGCTGTTAGACTGTTTAATTGCCCTATTTTTCCCCTGGATATGATGAAAATAGTTACAGATTAAATTCCTCTGAGGCCAGGCCAACACTTGTTGCTAGAGATTGCTTATAGGGTTAGGAAGTGTTTCTTCAAAGGTTTCCAGTAGTTTGTATGTATATATCTGCTATTCAGGGAATTTTGAAGACGTTGGTTGAGATGTGAATTCTACCAGCTCTTGGCACAGAGACATCTTTGCTTTCAATCAGAGTAGCTGCTATATCTTTGTGTCTGAAAACAGCCATCTCCTTCGCTCTGTGAGCATCACCCTCCGTCATAGAATCCTAGAATGGTTTGGGTTGGAAGGGACCTCTGGAGGTCATCTAGTCCAACCCCCCTGCAGTGGGCAGGGACATCCCCAACTAGAGCAGCTTGCCCAGAGCCCTGGCAAGCCTCACCTGGAATGCCTCCAGGGATGGGAACTCAACCACCTCCCTGGGCAACCTGGTCCAGTGTTCCCAAGCACTCCCAAGCAGAGTGGCTACCTGCCCTAGCATCTTGGGTTTGTGAGGAAGAATGAAAATAATGTCAAGCACTCTACAGAGCACAGACATCACAAGCAAAAAGCCTTACAATTAATGAAATTCCCATTTCAAAGTCAAACACCACTTCTGGTATTTAATCAAGGACTAACAAAGATACTCAGAAGTAATTTTACACATTGTACTAAAATGGTTGCAGCTAACAAAGAAAGCAGGACATGAGCAAACAGTGCACACTGGCAGCCCAGAAGGCCAATGGCATCCTGGGCTGCAGCAAGAGAAGCGTGGCCAGCAGATCCAGAGAGGTGATTCTNTATGATTCTATGACGGAGGGTGATAATTTAGGGCTCTTCCTTGAGCAGACTGATGCCAATCTTGGAGAGCTGTAACAGGTTCCCAAGGAGAAGGCTGCAGTCCTCACAACTGTTTGAGGCGTGCTGCTTCCCCCCAGTTTTCTCACCATTCCCTTTTTCTGTTTCTGGGTTTGCTGCCTGCCCCATCTGGCTTTGTGGTGTTGCTTGGTGCGCTTTCCTTTTGCTAGTGCCTCAACAATAGTCACCATTGTTTCCACCCCTCACTGGCTGCTTGAATGCCTGATTAAAAGCTCTGTGCTTCAGGGAAGGGGAGAGGTGCACTGTCAGGGATAGGTGTGAAGAATTGCTGAAGAGCAGTAAAACTTCTTTTCCTTCTTCTCTAGCATGCTGAACCAGCATCCCAGCTCTGCTGTCACTTGTACTTGATGCTTTCTAGTGACATTTCTTGAGTACAGTGAAACCCACAAAATGCATGGAATAATAAGGGCAGAGTAATTTGGGATTATTGCAAGTGTCATTTTGCTTGCTCTCCCAGCTCAATAGGAAACCAATAGTTTTCCTAAACACTGTTGCATGCGAAATAGGGAATTTTGCTCCATTCTTTTCATGAACAGCCATTTCATGAGAGAGTGTGTGTGGGGAGGTTGTCTCTTCATACATTCCACAAGACTTTATACCTTTCTGGTTATTGATTGATAGTTCTGTGCTGAGCTCCCTTTAATTTTGCAATAAACTAACAAGGAGACCGAGACCACAAGTTTACAGAAAATGACTTATTTACTTAACTGGATTTACAAGGATGACAAAGTCTGATTTAGTAGTTTCAGTGTGGTCCTAGGAAGGGAAGGAGGACTACTTGAGAAATTTTACTGTATAAATAACCAAACAAAAATTAGTTTGCTTGTTCTTCTGTGTAAAGCAGTCATATTTCAGTTCTTAGGCCAACTCTCTCCCAGGACCTGCAGGGGCTTTCCATATATGCAGGAACTGTCCTGTTCCCAACAAATGAGGGTACTGGGAGTTTGGGCACCTTAAATAAGTATTTTTACTTTTCTGATGTGCTTCCAGAATACTGGCATCTGCTGAAGTTACATCAGTGGAAGGAGATTCAATTTTCACAACAATATGTAAAAATTTCAAGATAATAGAAACAGCAGTGTTGACTTCTGGGTTAATCTTAAAAATAGCAATGGCCTGTCTGGAATATGAACGCTGTTTTCCTTGAGAATGTCTTGTTTCCATTTTTTTTTCCAGGTATCAGCACCTTTAAAAACTGGGGAGGTGATCAGAGGAGTAGGCACTTTTTTTAAGGTGTCTAAAATTAGGAACTTAAAAATGTGTTCCCCGCTGTCACCTTGTGTTTATCTCCAGGTTTTGTAACTATAAGGAAAAGGATTATTCCTGCTGTTGTAGCAGTTTTAATTGTTTGAAGGGGTTATTTTACAATTTAAGATTGCTATGCTGAAGAAAAAAGTCTTCATAAGATTGGGAAATTGTGTGGTCAGTCAAATGTATGGTATTCTTAGTAGTAGACTTTTTCCCAGAAATGATTTTGAAATTTGAATCTGAGTAAATTTCTGCAGTGTTTGTAATTCTGTCAGAATTGGAAGCATGAGAACTGTAAGTTTTCTCTTGTTAAATAGCTGACTTAACCAGTTGCAAGTGAATAGGCTTGAAGGTTAAAAGCAATGGTTCCTTGAACTCCACAGAAGACGGCATCAGGCAAGTTTCCAGTGTTACTGTGTTGCGGTGTCTTCCCACAATACGACAGGACCCATCAGTGAACAGAATATATTGCCTCTCATCTCCTGATAGCTGGTTATAGGGTGGGGCCTCTTGGGCACATGTCACTTCTTCCTCTGGTGATATCCCAAGTATTTGACCTCTGGCCAGTTCATGATTATTACCAAAATATCCGGGCGGTTGGGGTTCCCTATCCGATTCCGTTGTGTTATCAATGCAGTCCACTTACTCCATGTGGCATGGGTTGCATGGTGTGTGGAAGAGATCTTTCCTTTGAACATCCAGCCCAGCACTGGCAGTCAGGGTCCCAGAAGGAGCTGTGCTTCAGTACCGATGACCTCTGAGGCAGCCCGAACTCCTTCGTATGCTGCTAGGATTTCTTTTTTTGTTGGAGTGTAATTAACTTCAGAGCCTCTATATCCCCGACTCCAAAACCCTAAAGGTCGACCCCAGGTCTCCCCAGGTGCCTTCTGCCAAAGACTCCAGGTAGGACCATTCTTTCCAGCTGCGGTGTAGAGTACATTTGTAATATCTGGTCCTGCCTGGACTGGCCCAAGTGCTACAGCATGGGCAATCTCTTGTTTAATTTGTTCAAAGGCCTGTTTTTGCTCGGGACCCCATTCAAAGTCGTTCCTCTTCCAGGTCACATGGTAGAGAGGGCTTACAATCAGGCTATAATCTGGGATATGCATCTTCCAGAAGCCCGCAGCACCTAGGAAAGCCTGTGTCTCCTTTTTGTTGTTTGGTGGAGACATGGATTTTATTTTATTGATTAACTCCATGGGGATCTGCCAATACCCATCCTGCCACTTTATTCCCAGGAACTGGATTTCTTGTGCGGGCCCCTTGACCTTCTTTCATTTGATGGCGAACCCAGCCTTCAGGAGGATTTCAATTATTTCCCTTCCCTTCTCGAAAACCTCTCCTGCTGTGTTGCCCCACATGATGATATCATCAATATACTGTAGGTGTTCTGGAGCTCCACCCTTCTCCAGCGCAGTATGGATCAGTCCATGGCAAATAGTGGAACTGTGTTTCCACCCCTGGGGTAGTTGATTTCAGGTATATTGGATACCTCTCCAAGTGAAAGCAAACTGGCGTCTGCATTCCGGTGCTGTGGGAATGGAGAAAAATGCATTAGCAATGTCAATCGTGGCATAGCGCTTGGCTGCCTTTGACTCCAGTTTATACTGAAGCTCTAGCATGTCTGGCACAGCAGCACTCAACATAGGCGTGACTTCATTCAGGCCACGAGTATATAAAATCTGTAAGCAGAAGCTCTGCATGGCTAGAAATGATGTCCAGTATATGTCAAAAAGAACCACAACAGAGGCAACTTTTCCCTTCCTACCTAGACTGAGGACTTGGCAGATCTCTTGTAATAAACAGGGTAAATCAGATCTGTATGTTAATGGCAGATTTTCAATGAAAAGTTGAGGAAATGCTGTTGCTAATTCATTGCAAAACACTCTTTATGGTAAATCTGCTGGACTTTTGACCTCAGCCTGTTTCCAGGTGCTGTTTAGCCATGAGAGATGGTTTCTTTCAAATGTGGCACCTAGCAGACCAAAGAGAGATACTCTAACTTTGTTGGAGATTTGTAAGATACAGCATGTTTAAGGTCAGAGCTAGCATTATATGCTGTGCACACATGTATGAAGCAACGTGTGAGACTTGGCTGAGTCTGTCCATGTAGAAATATGGTTATTCATCAGAAGTCACACAGCCCACATCTCCTTTATCTGACTGTATGTTCTCTCCGTATCACATGCAGGGTTAACCATTCCCTCAGACACATATTTGGAGCTCTCTGAATACACTGTACCATTTCAAAGGACAGCAGAATGGAGTGTAAGTGTGTCTTTCAGGTTAGGGAAGAAGACTTTGGGGGAAAAGTTAACATGTTCTTTAGAAGTGATGATGGAATCGTGTGATATCAACATTCACGGAGTCAAGCTGAATGTCTGTAGGACTGGGGACCACTGAAAATGTTGTTTGAATAGCTCTATTCACTGTCAGAGCATTTGTGGCCAATGTTTTTCTCTGGGAAAAACAAAAGGAAACTTAGCCCTTTCCAGTAAAGGCATGTGATTGATGTTTTGAAGGTAGAGGTGTGTATGTTCTGAGGAGCGACTGAGGTAACTGTGATTCTTTAGTCTGGAGAAGAGGAGGCTCAGGAGGGACCTGCATGCTCTCTACAACTACCTGAAAGGAGATTGGAGTGAGGTGGGGCTTGGTCACTTCTCCCAGGTAACAAGTGACAGGACAAGAGAAAATGCCATCAAGCTGCACCAGGGGAGGTTCAGGTTGGATATTAGGAAGAATTTGTCCACTGAGAGGGTTATCAAGCTTTGGATCAGGCTACTCAGGGAGGTGGAATCACTGCCCCTAGAAGTGGATATGGTGCTTGGGGACATGGTTTACTGGTGAGTGTGGTAGTGTTGGGTGGATGGTTGGACTGATCTGAGAGGTCTTTTCTAATTATAATGATTCTTTGATTCAGAGGAGTTCTCCTTAACTTTTTTATTCACAACTGGCGCTTTTTCCCTTTTGTTAGTGACCCATAGCTTGTTTGAGCAAGTGAGAATTTGGAGTGCTCTGCACACCTGCAGAGTGAGGTTCAAACTGTATTGCAGTAGGTGCACGAAGATGGATATTGGTTGTTTGGTGATAAGAGTAGCTATAGCCAATGGAATAATTTTTCAGTAAGCAAAGCTGTAGAAGTGTGACAGGGAATTTGATGTCAAATTTAATGCTTAGCTAACAGCCTCTTGGCTTGTACTTATGGAAGAACCAAATCTCTGTGTTGGCTCTGCAGGCTTGCAGAAATGAAGAATAATTTGCAGTTAACTCCAAAATAAGCATTCTTTACATGCATATGGCTTTGTCTCAGAGAAAGTGTGCTTATTCGAGATAGTATTTAAACATGTCCCTGAAAGCCAATGTGGTTTTAGAGCCAACAGGAGTACCACAGACATGATATTTGTTCTAAGACAACTGCAAGAAAAATGTAGGGAACAGAAAAAAAGGTCTCTATGTAACCTTTGTTGATCTCGCCAAGGCTTTTGATACTGTGAGCAGAAATGATCTATGGCAGATTTTGGAGTGTTTAGGTTGTCCCCCCAAGTTTCTTAAAATGATTATCTCATTACATGAGAATCAGCATGGCCAAGTCAGATTATGGC
>VWZO01019164.1:261883-285587 GCA_013396975.1 Bucco capensis
TGGGAAGAGCGTGGATGGAGCCCTCCCCGGAGCTTTGTTCATGAAGCCTGGCCATGATGATGAGGAATTAAACACGTATTTAAGCAAACTTTAAACTATCAATGAAGTCATGGAACTAAGAATACACTTAATTCACATCCTCAGAGCAAGCCAGAGAGGACCATTTAATGGGTAGGACTCTGCATTTGTAAGATGACTTTTTATACAGTATAGCAAGGTGTCTAGGATATTGTTAGTACTGAACAGTTATTGAAGGGCAGATCAGAAATTGAAATATGAGTTCAGAAGCATAGCTTGAGTTAAACATAAAGGGTGAAGGTTTACAATCCTACAGTGCTGTGGAATTCCTGGTTAAAGAGGAGGCCAAAAAAGCTGAAAGATTTAAAAAAATGCTGTTTTATTATTCTTGTTTGTTTTCTTTGGATTTTTGGAGCCTTTAAAGTTAGTTTCTTTCGAAGGAGAGCTATATGAAATATGGTGTGCTTAGGTCATCTTTACATTTAAAGAAGTCCTCAAGCATGGTAGTTTTTCTTTAAAATGTGGTGTGTAAATAATAAAACGGGTGATGGGACAGTACAAAGATTATCTTGGCACAGGTCTGGGATGACTGCATTGCTTACAATGACACTTGTGAATGCATGTGATGGTTGCAGAAGTGTGCCAATGAAAACTTCTTACCCCACTGGTACGTGTGCTTGTATAAGTTTGTTAGTGTGTTCTGTTGCAGCACATTTTCTAGTACTGAGTCAAGGAAAAGCTTCAGTGTTGTGTCATATTGTTTTTGCACCTTATGATGCCTGGTTGCCAGAAGAGCCTCAGTAGATAAGTGAGGCTATAGGATTTGTGGCACACAGGAAACAAAGTTAAAACAGTGTTAAGAAGGAAGGGTTTTGCATCCTGTTCCTTATCCCTCCGGACTCTTAACTCCCCATGCCTTTCATTTGCCCCAAACCAGTTTTGATGTTCATCCTATCACAAGGATGAGCTCACTCACTAAAATAGAAGTTAAGTGCCCTGGCAAGAAGGAAAAAGTGACTTTTTTCTTCTTTATTAAATTGACTCAACTTGCAATCTGATGAACAGGACAGCCAGCAGTGGCTGCAAGGGGTTGTGTGTGCTCAGCCCTTTCCTCTCTACTTTTGGATGCTCATAGGTGAATGTAGCAGCTCTAGGGGGAACAGCAGAGGGGTATGATATGCGTCTTGTGTGTTTGCTGTTGGCAGTTTTACAGGTTGTAACTTAAGAACCCTAGCCTAAGTGTGTGACCAAATAAGGCTGCTATCTACCATTTCTGTGTTCAGTGCAGTGGTTGAAAAATGCCCAGTCCCAAAAGGTGCAACCTATGGTTAAGATGGGCAGGGTGGTGGTAGCTATCTGGAGATTGTCCAGAGCTTGCAGTCAGTAGCAGAAGAGCATGAGATACATCACCATGGGTCTGTGAAGTTCTTAAGCTCCTGTTGAGTAGATGAAGATTTGACTTACAAACTATTCAGTGTAGTCCTGTAGCCCATAAAGCTCTCTGGCACCATCATGCCTGTTTACAAGCACAGGGATGGGTGGGCTGACGTGAGCAGAGAGGAAGAGCTGTGGTCTTTGTAAAGGTTGCAGACTCCATCACATTTTTGGTAGTACATGCCAAGCTGCCACAATGCTGTGTGGCATCACCGCTGTGGTTATGGTTCTGATCTGATACAGCTTATGTGGGATCTTGAAATAGAAAAAGAAAATAGAGAGTGTGTCATAGAATCATAGAGTGGTTTGGGTTGGAAGGGACCTCTGGATGCTACCTAGTCCAACCCCCCTGCAGTGGGCAGGGACATCCCCAACTAGAGCAGCTTGCCCAGAGCCCTGGCAAGCCTCACCTGGAATGCCTCCAGGGATGGAGCCTCAACCACCTCCCTGGGCAACCTGTTTCAGTGTTCCACCACCCTCGTGGGGAGGAACTTCTTTCTAATGTCCAGTTTAAATCTACTCTTCTCCAATTTAAAACCATTGCCCCTTGTCTTTTCACTGCAGGCCTTTGCAAACAGGCCCTCTGCAGCCTTCTTGGAAGTTCCCTTTAGGTACTGGAAGGTCACTAGTAGGTCCCCCCGAAGCCTTCTCTTCTCCAGGCTGAACAATCCCAGCTCCCTCAGCCTGTCCTCATAGCAGAGGTGTTCCAGCCCCTGATCATTTTCATGGCCCTCCTCTGGACCTGCTCCATCAGTTCCATGTCCTTTCTTAATGTATTAGAAAGCAGGAGGAAGCCATGATCAGAGGGAGAGAGGAGCAGCAGAGGGAAGAGCAGAGAAGTTCCATCTTAACATAAGGAGGCACTGTTTCACTTCGAGGCTGGTGGAGCACTGGAACAGACTGCCCAGGGAGGTGGTTGAGTCTCCATCTCTGGAGACAGTCAAAACCTGACAGGACACCATCCTGTGCAACCTGCTCTAGGTTGTCCTAGTCTTGCAGGATCTCCAGAGATGCCTTCCAATCCCTAACATTCTGTGATTCTGTGTGTGTGATTCTGTGAAGTTCCTCTTCCATTTAGGAATGGCAAGCGGTTAATTTATTCCAGTAGCGTCATGAAACCTCATCCACAGAGTATGGTGTAGGATTCCTTTCTCCCTTCCTCCTATGTCAAATACAGCTGAAGACAAACCATTTGTTTCAAAGAGAGTTTATTTGGAGTGGAGTCTGTTCCCAGTGCAAGTAGAGGGATAATTTTCATTCTTTAAAAAAGAAAAGTAATTTGTCAGTCTGCAAAGTGGAAACTAATTTTAATTGTAGATGCTGCAGCTGCTTAGAGATCCAAAACATTGGGAGATAATTGTGTTATAGTGTATTAATTAAGTCTGTGGGCAGTGTTTTCCTTAATACTGTTGCTAGAAAAAAGTACAAGTGGAAAGGTGTTAAGAAACTGTTAATCTCTTGCAAGCAAGACCATTGCTCATGCTGTCAGAGGAGAGAGCACTGTGTGGGCACTACAACCTGTTGTTTATCAGAGTCTTGTGATCCTGAAAAACACTGAAAAATTCTCTTGTATAGAGAGAGCCATATGAAATTCTTTTCATGGTTATAAAATGAAGGAGGGGAAATTTAGATTGGAGATTAGAAGGAAGTTCTTTACCTGGAGAGTGGTTAGGCACTGGCACAGGTTGCCCAGAGAGGTTGTGGCTGCCCCATCCCTGGCAGTGTTCAAGGCTAGGCTGGATGCAGCCCTGGGTGACCTGGTCTAGTGATTGGCATCCCTGCTCAGTGCAGGGAGGTTGGAACTAGATGATCTTTAGGGTCCCTTCCAACCTGGCCATTCTATGATTCTATGAAATTTAGTACTCTTGTGCTTCATCTTAGGGGAGATGTATCCCTACAGCACTCTTCTCCACGACACTGTGTTTCAGCCAAAGGAAGAAATTGTATAAGTTGTGTACAAATTACTAGGAAAATAGGTTTCCTATCTGCCTATGAAGAAAATTATGTCTTTTCTAAGGAGCATCAAATTATTTATTGAAGCATGAAGCTTTTCAGAACAGTAGTTTCATTTTAGGTGGCTATATGTATCAACTAACTGATGTTTCATATTTCATCTTTTTATATTTTATATTTCATCTTTTTATCTTTTTATCTTCTCCTGAATTTCTTGCGCTTATCTCTTTCATTTTCTGTAGAGAGTTCAAATTTTTCTGAGTGTTGAATTTGCTGAAGGTCAGAGTGGAAAGTTGCCTGGATGCTGTGCCTGGAGGATTCCAGTCCTTGCCTAGGCTGCTCTCTGCCTTCCAGTAGCTATAAAAATTCATTTCCCTTCCCCCTCTCCCTGTTTGCAGGTTATCTTGACGAATCAGATTACCACATCGTTGAGCAATGGCCTTGCGATCCAGGCAGACCTGGTGTCTCCAGCTGATGATTTGTCCCTGTCTGAAGGTAAGAGATCCCGTCTATCAGAACTGAAACTCTACACTGACACAAATCTACATTGTAACTTGCAATCTTCTCATGATATACAGGGGGTCTGTGAGAGTCAAGATATCAAGCCTAACATAAAACAGTTGGGGAACAAAATTATTTTTCCGTTTCTTTGAAAATTCCTTTATTTTTAAAAAAAGTGTATTAATTAAGACGTTCTAAGGTCTGGAAATGAATTTTGAAGCTGTGTGCATTTCTATAACATATTCCTCAACATTATACTTTAATTCACACTCATTTAGAGCATTACTCAGTCTTCGGAAGCTGCTGCTAGAGTTAATGCACAGGCTACAGCTACAAATTTGATCCTATCTAATCACAGAATTGTCAGGGTTGGAAGGGACCTTAAAGATCCTCTAGTTCCAACTGCCATGGACAGGGACACTTCCCCACTAGATCAGGTTGCTCAGAGCCCCATCTAGCCTGGCCTTAAAAACTTCCAGGGATGGGGCTTCCACCATCTCTCTGGGTAACTTGTTCCAATGTCTTACCACCCTCGTGGTGAAGAACTTCCTCCTAATATCCAACCTAAATCTATCCTCCTCAAGCTTATATTCATTCCCCCTAGTCCCATCACTGCCTAACATCCTAAAAAGTCCCTCCCCAGCCCTCTTGTAGGCCCCGTTCAGATACTGGAAGGCCACAATAAGGTCTCCTCAGAGCCTTCTCTTCTCCAGACTGAATAATCCAAACTCTCTCAGCCTGTCCTCATAGGAGATGATTATCAGTGATTCCAAAGAGAAACAGGGGTTGCAAATGAAGGAGAGCAAATCCACGGTCCTGTCCCTTGCATTATGCTTGTCTAGTTTTCAAGTACAGTGCCTCAAATTGCAGCTCTCAATATGTAATTTGAGGTTTTGTGTGGTGTCATATGCTACTTTATAGCTCCCTGGTTTCTGCACAGAATTAGAGACAATCACACATTTTTGGCATAATAGTGAGGACTTATTTTGCTAAGAAGGAAAGACAATTCTGAATCAAGGTTTGCAAATTAATAATTTCATCTTTCCCCACTTGAAAAGAATAGTCAGAGTGCCCTCAGTCAGGGACAGATACAGAGTTTAGAGATCAGTTCATGCATAGACTCAAGTGGATGATGTCAAGCAAGGCTCATCTTTCCTGCAAAAGCATGATAATCACATCCTGCTTTGTATAATATGGGTATTTCCCTGCAACAGGATGGGAACTAGATGATCTTCAAGGTCCCTTCCAACTCAAACCTTTCTATGATTCTGGTGGTTCTGATCAGTTTATCTTTGTTCTCTTTGGTGGCAAGCAGCCCTCTCAAGCTTGTCTGACAACACAAGAAGACTTTGGTGACAAAACCAACGAACCAATGGTTAAAACTGACATTATTTCAGCAACTCATTTCCATGAACAAGAGGCTGAAGAAATATTAAACGGAGTGTCTGAGAGTAGCAAATAACTTCAGTGTAATGTCTTAACCCTGCTTGATGTGTTTATTTCATAATTTTGTCAATAGGAGCTTGAGTAAAGCACAACTCATTAAATCATTCTGGAATTGTGCTTGTGGATTTTGTTGGCTCCATCTGTTGCCAAAGTATCTCTGAAGTTCATTGCTTGAGTATTGCTCCCCACCTCTGTTAGAAAGAGTGGCTATTTGGTAGATTTGGAAGAGGACAACACCATTTTTCATCTTTATGATTTCCTTCTTGGCACAAAGTTGTTGCACATTGTCTCATTAAATGCTCTTGATTGCACTGCTTGTTCTTTTCTTTGTCCTTTAGAATTGGTCTCAGGCACAGTCTGAAAATCACTTGGGGTCTTCTGTGGCCCCTGGTGCGATAACTGTGCCAACAGCAGAGGGAGCATTAAACTCATTGCCCACGGTNTATATGAGCTTCCTTTGAAAAGAAAGGCATAGCTGACTCTGAGGTGGAAGTAATAGCAAAATATGTTCTCAGTAAAACATGTTTTGTTCTTGTGGTTAAATATTTGAAGAATCACTGGAAAAAACATGGAATTGTTATCTTTCTAAGTTTTCCTGCAAATATGAAAGATTTTCAGTGCTGTGTGTGAGACAGTTCAATAGCATTCTGAAATCAGGACTATTATAAAAGATGGGATGATGATTTCTGTAGCCGTTACAGCTCATTAATGAAGTTATGTTGTGTTTAAACTCTTTACCACCATATTTTTCACCTTTTAACCCAAGAATGAGTTAAAATGTCTTGATGCTCTGTGTGTTGTTTTCCTTTGTCTCTCTCATTCCTTTTGATTAAGGCTCTAAAGTGATAAAATGTTCCAGTATGGCACTTGCTGAAAATGGAAAACTCTGTTTAGCCTCAAAACAAAACCAGCACAGCAGCAGCAGTGCAAGCACCTTCAGTAATTCAAGTTTTATCAAGGGATGCAGGGGTGACAAACTTGCCTTCTCCCCCTTCCTTCCCTTTTCTGTCAACAACCATTGACATATGTGGCATTTACATGCTATATTGTATAATGGGGAGAGCACACTCCCTCTCCACACTATGTGGTTTTCTCCTCCTGCCTTTTTCATCCATAATATAGCTGCTTCTGGATTTCCCGTTTGCTTCAGTTTTAACCTATGCTCCCTGCCTGTTAGAAAAAGTGGAATTTGAGGCCCATTCAGAATTTTTTTTTCCATGCTTATGTTGCTGTCAAAAGACACAAGTGAGACCAGTATTTTTCTTTTTCTAACACTGAGGTGTTAATCTGTCCTGAGAAAGTCCCCTCTATTATTTCATGTTAGCTATTGAACAGCCTGAAAGTAGCAATACTTTAATCTTCTGACCATCTTGGATACATAAGAATCCTTAATTAGTCTTCCACAATTAGTGTGATGTTCATAATATTTATTTGTGTTTTGTATGGCTAGGCTTGGTGAACGAAGATCCAGGGAGGGCTCCATCCACACTCCTCATCAGCGNCGCCTAGTATTCCTATTTTACAACTGTGGAATTTGCTGGAAAGAGTAGTTAGGTGACCAGCCCATGTGCACAAAGTGGATGTGTTGCGGAAGCAGGAATAGAGAGGCCAGATTCATGACTGGGTTTTTACCTCCGTCTTCCATTTCATTCGTCACCAACTAAAGCTGAGTTTGAACCAATGACCTAGATGTGAAGGGACTCCTAACACATCATTAGTCCTGTAAGCAACTCAGACCCCTTGGTTTGTGTATGTCTGGTATGTTGTTTTAATACTATCTGAAATCGGTCCCATTGCTGTAAATGGTTTACTAAAAGGGTAATCTTTCTTAGAGACAGAAATGAAAATTTCAAACTGAATGTGCTGTTGGAAAGAAGTGGAATGTTACAGTGGCTTTTGGGTTTGCTTCTGATTATGCTTTAGAAGGGAATTGCTTGGCTTGTGTGTCAGATTAGGCAAAAAACCAAAGCAGCTGTTCATCTGATGTGTGACAGAAAGTTAATCTGATGAACAAGCTGAAAGGACATTGTGAAGCTGTTTCAGGCTTAAAGCTTGTCTTCTGTAAAATTGTAATCTAGTTCATGAAAACTTGTGTCCTAAAAATATGTTAGATTTTTATGAGAACATTAAAGGCTTTATAAAGCAGCACTGGCTATAAAATCCCCCCTCTTATGTAGCAATGTAAGAATTCTTGAACTGTTAGTTGCTATTTCTTGTACGAAATTGTTATATCCAGCTAAATAACAAAAAATAAGGATTAGTTTGCTACAAATCAAACTGCTGAAAAAATAACAAGAATTTCTCTACCTGTGGGCTGAGTCCTTGCATTCATTTGCTTTCACATACTTGCCAGTATATCATCTGAAGTAGTTAATTAAGACTAATAGTGTTTTGCTGCAGCTCTGGAATTATCAGGCACATGAGGCCATCACTTCTTCCCTAGGAACCCAACCCAGATTTTCCTGGTAGCCACACCATTCTTACATAGCCACATCTCAAACCCTGTCATTGGAGGGGATAGACTGGACAAAAATGTGAATGCTACTATTGTACTTTCATTCTTGCTTTATGGAATAGCCTCTGTTTAGCTCTTCAGTCAAAGACAACTTTGAGAAGCCCTAAAGTTATTTTAGATTGCAGAAATGGTCAGTTGAGCCCAGGATTATCACTAGGTTTGAAGGTGTGGCCTGAAGACTTAATGCTTTACTATTTAAATGTGTAGAAGTAGCTCTTATCCCAATTAAAATAATTTCTTTAATAATTATAAAAATAGATTTTAAACTGCATTAGGCTAAGTGAACAGTAGAAATGGAGTGCAAATTTCCACAACAAAATATTTTGTTAGTGGAAGGTTTTAAATAAGTTATCTGTGATTGAGCCTGCACTATTTTTGTTATTTTTGCAAAGTTCTCAATACTGAGATGTTCTAATGTAGAGAGTTGCTAGAAATTAGTTCTAGGCCTGTGTGTTTGAGCACGAGCTGGACCGTGAAATTTGTGTATTTCATTTGTGTGCCATGAAGAGATAGGACAGGCTGGATCNGGAGATTGTAGAGAAGCGGGAATTGGTCTGTTCTCCCTGGTGGAGAGTGATAGGATGAGGGGAAATGGATGGAAACTGCACCAGGGGAGGTTCAGGCTGGACATTAGGAGGAATTTGTTTGCTGCAAGGGTTGTCAGCCATTGGAACAGGCTGCCCAGGGAGGTGGTTGAGTCCGCATCCCTGGAGGTGTTTAAGAGACGGCTGGATGTTGTGTTGGGAAGCATCATTTAGCAGGTTGATAGGGCTAGGAAAAAGGCTGGACTCGATGATCTTCAAGGTCTCTTCCAGCTGTTACTGTTCTGTGATTCTATGATTCTATGACAGTATGACCTCCTTGAAGTCTCTTTTAGTCCAGCAGTGCCTATGCTGTTAATGTATCTGCCATCTGCAAGCTCTAACTTCCTCTTGCAGTTGTCAAACCCAAACTCCATCTTCCGTGGAAGACACTCAGGAACATGTTCATATGAACAAGAACAAGCATCCCCCTCCCAGCATGCATGCAGTGTCAAGCAGAAAAAGGAATGCTGTCTCAGGCTCCTTCAGCTTCAGCTAGCACTTTCAAATATTTGTTTGGAAAAGTCAGAATTATTTTGAGTTTAAAGTTGTCTGTAAACTTGTGCTAGCTCTGGGGAGGCCAGCATTCAATCTTCTGCCATTTGCACTCATCAAACAGTTTGTCATAGCAATGTATATTTTTAGTGCACAGTGTGAGTGATGAGTTTAGTCTGACCTTTTCATCTTTGTTGCTGTGATCTTGAATTCTTTGAAACTATTGAGCAGAAGTAGGCTTTCCTATTGTGGAGACTGAAGAAAAGCTACCATAATAAGTCCCTCCCACAGGATTTTCCTACTTTTGGAGCAGAAGATTTGAAGCTGGAATCTTTGGCTTCTCTTCTGTACTTTTTCCCTGATCTCCTGTCAGATTGTGGTTAAAACATTTTATTCTTCAAGCCTCAGGTTACCTTTTTTTAATATGGGGATGTATTTTTATTTTGGAACTTTTTTTTTCTTTTTTATATTTCAAGATACTCCTATAGGGAAAACAATGAGTTGACCTGCTGGTCACCTCAGAGTAAGATCAGTTCTGTAGTTTATTGCCTTTCTCCCTTCAAATCCCCTTTTTTCAGTCCTGATGCTGAATAGAGACAAAGCACTGAAGGAATTACCATGATCAGAGAGATTAGAGGCTGTTGGTTGGTTTTAGTTTGTTTGTTTATTGATTTATGTATACACATGCTTAAGCTTGGACCTGCAGATGACTTAAAAAGAATATTCTGAGAGAACACAAACATACCTGTTTTGCAGGAACTGTGAACTTACAACTGAAGCAGCTGTTAAATAGGTTTCTAAAACACTTCCTCCTTGTAAGTTTAAGAGCTAACGCAGAATAATGCACATCCTAGTGAAGTACTCCAGCATGATATAAATTTAATTAGGAAATATAACACTTTGGGATGTCTTAGGCCTTTAGTGTTTTAGCTGAATGCTCTGTAAACCTATTGCAGGCTGATTTATACAGTTCTTGAAAGAGGAGGTAGTTTGTCTTAGATCACTGAAACAGTGGTGTTAGTTATAATAGTTTTTTTAATAGGACAATTCATGAATTAATAACCTTCTTTTAAAATATGAATCCACTCTGACTTTCTGAGACCCAGGTATTTTGGAATAGTTACTAAGCCCCTATATTGGTTATCATTATGCAATAATCTTTGTGGAGATTACTAGGCCTGTTTATGAAACTCAAGAACCATGTGACATGGTTTTAAGAAAGATCTTTTGACTGTGACCCCTGGGAAGGTTAGAGAATTTTAGATGTACAAGAAGGGAGTGAGTGCAAATCATACTAGTGGTATTGCCAGATTATTTGGAAGATGATTTCCAACAGTCTTCATCTATGCATGCTGAAAAGTACATTTTCCAGCTGAGATTGATGTGCAGATGTGAACCCTCAAGACTAAAATACATCCCTGAAAAGGTAATGGAGTTCTCTTCTTGGATTATGGTTTATCAAGATAGAAGTGGTACAATAGAGCTTTTGGCCTCTGCAATCAGGGAAGCGTAGTGAGATTTGCCTGTTTTCATTTTGATCTGAATTGCCACTTCTTGCCTGATGGTTTGGTTGCCACTCGAGAAAAGCTCAGTGAGTTCATCAGCTACAGGTTTGTGCCTCCAAGTGTGAGCCCTAGTTATCACTGACTTCATTGTAGGAGTTGGTAGAATTACTCAAGTAACTGGTTCCTGTTCAAGTGACCTGTAATGGAACATCTGGCGTTACTTCTTTCTAATTCTTTAATTTGCTGCTGGAGTTCATGACTCAGGTGTCTTTTAGGAAACTGCCCCAGTATAGACCCTATAATCCCCTTCACCTGGCAACAGTGCTGTAGGAAGCCTGTCGTTCCTTTGTCTGTTCTGCCTTTGAGTTACTTCTCCAGCTTCAGATCCTTGAGGCCTGCAAACAGGAGAGGTGAGAAAGGAGGTCATCTTCCTTAACGTGCTGGAAGTCGGGATAGTATGTAGCACATTCACTTTAGGATAGGTAAGCAGTGGGCACCAAAAAACAGGAGGAACCTTGATAAAACTCATTAATGCATGTTGGAGGGAAAAATGAGCCACTTCAAAATAGGGGCTCCTTCTAGTACTTGCATTGTGTTTGTGTTTCTGTGAACTCCGTGTTGCTAGCAGTAGTGGAGTTTGCACCCTAGTGCTTCAGTGGAAGGAAAACAAAGCCCTTTCGGCTGTTGAGAATGCCTGAGGAAAGTGCACCATCACTACAGGGCCTGGAACAAATGATATTAACTATTAGGGGAAATGATATTGTGATTGTTTCTGCAGGATGCGTGGGTTGTGGTGGTGTATGGAGCTATTTGATTTCATGATAAAAGTGGCCATGTCAGCCTGTACTAATTCTGATGCTATGTTTCAGCAAGTGGGAAGTAGTGACAGAATAACATCCAGCCAAATTTTAACGGCTTTTTAATCAAAAGATAAATCTCTCAGTAAAACAGTGTTACAGAGACTGTACATGTCTATGGAAGTTTCAAGCTGAATGACATATGCGGAACCACTTGATCTGGACTATGAAAAGGTTGAAAACTGTCAGCAGGAGCATTCAAAGGCCCCTATATATCAGTCGAAGAGAATCTCCATTCCTCATTTCCTAATTGCTGTGATGATAGAATACAAAGTTTCACAGCTTTGTTGTGGTTTCTTTCTGAAGATGTGGTATGACTTACAATCATTAATCAACAATTTGTAATCTAAAAACCCTTCAGGTACATTTGCTGGGAATCATTCATCTATATAATCAGAGGAACGATAACAGAAGTGCTTACAGTCATAGCTGAGTGGTTAGGAGATACCACCTCTCAGCTGCTAAGTAACTTAATGTGCAACCAAGTATGTATTGCACTTTCCAATGCAAAGTAAAATGGGCTTGCATGAATCTTGCTACCCACATCAGTTTATTTCTGTTTTCCTTTAACTACAGCAAGCTGAGAGCATGCACAAGCCAGTCACTGAGTTTCAGTTGATGGCAGACAGCTGTAGGGCACTATAACAAGATTGCAATTGGTCACCTCCTTGCCCCTTAAAAATGTTTAAAAATAAGATTAACTCATGTTTCAGTGTAGGTGAATATAGAAACTATGTTCTCCTATATATTTGCATTTAGTCCTTTGTTTATACCATAAAAGTCGCATTTAAGAGTCATGGTTATTTAATGGTAATAATTCCTTCTCCTTCTCTTCTGCCCTTTCTTCCCATTTTGTGCGGAATTGAAAAAGATGGACCAGCATTTTTACTGTAGTACTGCAAATCAACAGTTTTAATCAGAAACAAAAGCTCTCAATTCCTTCTGCAGCATGACGTTATGGACCAGTGTTGGTGGAACTGCTCCAAACTAACTTATCTTTCAAATTGCCTTGTGCAAATGATGAATTCAAGGATAGGAAAGAACTAAACACCATTTGTCCTCATGCACAATGAGCAGTTAAATTCTGTCATAACTTGCTGTGGATTATCCTTAAATCTGTACAAACAGGGGCCGAGGGAAAAAAATACTGATTGAATCTTCATCAGTCAGTAGCATTCAATCCCATTTCTTGTGGAGTTTCATAGTACCAGTAGTGGATCTCTCTCCTGGTGGGACTGAGATAGAAGGATTTCTATACATAGGAAAACATCACCGTGGGAATTATATTTGGCTTGTGGCATGAAGTATATGACTGACCTGCAGAACTTGAATTGGGTTGGAATGACCTTGGGTGCAGGTGTTAGGCCGAAAGGGAAGGCCAGGACAAGAGGACAGAGGATGATTTCAGAGCCTGATGACTGTTTTCTAGCTGCTGCTCCAGCTGGGTTCCCTCTAGGTTTACTGCAGGATGTTTGAAAAAGTGGCTCCTTGTTAATCTCAGGCAGCTTCTATGATTGATGATTCCCCTTAATTGTAAAAAGAGCACATTGGTGTTTCTGCTTAATTTGTGTATATTTCCTGCTTTATTGTTATAATAATGATTTATTGTCTTAAGTGATGGAAGTTTTATAACCTATTAGCCTTTTTTTGAGGTTTAAGATGGGTGCTCTGGCATGTGAATGAACTTCTTCCCAGTGACAGTCTGTTCCTAAAATGTTGCATTAAACCCAAACATAATATTTTAATAAAAGACAGTATATGGTTGCTGTGCTATCTCTTAATTTAATGAAAATAGACAGTTTGAGTATGAGCAGATTTTGCATGCTCCACATGGGCAAAATTATTCTAATCTGGATTCCGCCTGTCTTCTCATAGTATCAGTTACACTAAAAAATAATAGTAAAGGAACATTCAGAGAGGAGCAACTGAAGCTTGACAGATGGGTGAAGAAATGGTAGAAAGGGGAAATGCCTGCAACTTAACTTGAGGAAGGCTTTGTTTATACTGATTTCTACTCTCCTAAAATGTCCTGCTGTTGTTCCAGTCTCCCAGGCAAGCTGCAGACTACAGTAGGTTCCTGCCTAAGCTGGTGCTTAACTAGGTACCTCTCCCTTCTAAGGAAGGGTAGAAAAGACAGGGGTTCAAGTATGACTAGCTCCACTGTTAACAATGGAAAATGTGTCAGGAAAAAGCAAGCCCCAAAGCAGATGCTCCTACCATGCAAGCAGCCATGATTCTTTCGGAGTAATTTGAGCAGCCTGATACCTGGCAGGGGAGCTGTTGTTTCAGACTGGCACATGGCTATGTAAGGGAGTAGTTCAGGCACATTTTAGCTGACCATCAAGAAGTTGTTTCTGAGCATGAAATCTGCTAGACCAGCTGTTCCCAAATGGTTTCTGTTTGTCCCTCTGTTTCTGGTGGTGAACTCACCCCAGCCAAGCTTGCGACCCTAAATACTAACATAAACAATTGCATCTCTGTCAAGCTTGCAACCCCACTCTGGGCGGCTGTGACCCTGCTGGAGGTTACGACCTCTGGTTTGGGAATCGTTGGGATAGACTGTCAGATTGTCTTGCTGGGGAAGCGCTGATATGCCCCATCCAGGGCAGGATCATCACAACAAATGCCTTCAGATCTCACAGTAATTTGTTGGCCCCTGCCACCGGTTGGAGAGTGCAGCCTATTAGAGCTGACATGTCACTTTGGTACATCAGGAACATCTTGGAGATCAAAAGGTCATAGTCCTCCCACGCTGCTGCAGCCTTTCTTCATGGACTCGCCTCTTCATCTTACTTCCCCATCATTTGGCTGGCAGCAAGCCCCAGCTCCCTTGTGGCACAGCTGATTTGGCCATGGCTGCTGGATGTGTACCAGCTGCAACTTCTGCCCCACCGCCTCTCCGTCTTGCTGCTTCTTGCAAGCCACCCTTTCCAAAACTTTTTTTTCCTGAATACTCCTTGACTTAATGCAGGGATTGATGACTGTCTCTCTCTGTTGAAATAATTAAAAGTTAAATTCATAGTAATTAGAAGCTATATAGGGCAATGCTAGTGGAGATGGGCAAAGTCTACTGGGTAAAACTATTTTTATTCTTCATATACCCGTAGGTATGAGCACAATCTTACAGGTGCTGATGGAGAAATACACAGAAAGTAATCTCATGATTGCTGCTGTGGTCTGCAATGCCTAGGTTCTTTGATATGCCGTGCAGACAACCTTTTTAATGTAAAATGCCAAGTTACAGATGTCCTAATTAGAAACCTCATTTTTAAGCTTTGTTTTGCTGCAATCTTAAAGGAAGTTTACAAACAACAACAAAAATTGCTTTAAAATTTGTTTTTTGAAGGCACTCACTACTATAAGTCAAATAGTAACATTTTAATAGCAAACTAACTTGATAGTCCAAGACCACTAACCTCATAATTTACAGTCATGGAAGTTTGACTGTGGCATCACTACATGAATCTGCAAAGTGGAGGACCCTGCAACAAATAATTTATTTTTACTTTTTTTTTTTTTGGTCAATAGATCCTGGAAATTGCCAGTGATGGCAGGAAGGAGAGAAAGGAGGAGACAGTGTAGAAAAATCTGACAGTTGCTTATCATTTAGATAAAACCTGTATTGCATAAAATTATCCTGAATTCAGTCTGTGCATGTCTTGTTTCAGAGCTCTATATGGAGTGCTTTGTTCAGAGATGCTGCTGGACTGGTTTTCTGTCAGGCAAGCATGCAGAAAGCATTCAACTGAAAATGGGAATGGCATAGTCAAGTTGTGGAGCCTGTAAGCCATGCAAGGAGATGTATAGGCTGCTTACTGTACACACCAATCCCAAACAAAAACATTGCTCGAAACTTTGTATCCGTAACTTGATCATCCATTAAAAACTAATTGCATGTCAGAAAATGGAGCATAAAGTCTCCTCCATCTGTCCAGGTTGGATATGGTACACAAAAGACCATATCTGATTCATAGTACCTCTTAGGTAATCAGATTAATATCTCCTGAACTTAATTTACCCTTTTGATACTGAGTCTCTCTTTTGCCATGTTTCACATATCACATTCTGTTGAAGGTCTGTGGCTTTTCAGTAATTTCCTTGAAATCTATATGTGGTATGTCTGCACTCTTTTAAGCTGTTCTTGGGACACACATCAATTAAATATGTTTCTGGAACTCTCTTAATGGCATAGTTTCCCTGGAGTCAAAAACTGCTCCAAAAACTGAGATCATTTGTTTAATATAAAAGCAAAAGGGTATGGTACTATGATTTCAGGCTTCAACAGCTATGCCTCTGTAGCTTTGAAGGAGGGAGGGGGGGAATCAAGATGTCTTAAATGTGAAATAAATAATTTTTTGAGTTCTTAAATTATTCAATTTCCACCAGTTTTTTGTCTCCTATACTTATCTTTTAATTCCTTTTTTTATATGGTAGATTTTTTGACTTCTTATTGAATTTCATTGTTTCTTGGTTTTGCATAGCAAACCAGTGAGCTGGATTTTATAATCTGGGTCTGAGGAAGAACTGTAAATGATGCAAGATAGTTCTCCATTAAAATTACTGATAACCAATATGAAGTGGCTGAAGCTTTTGGCTCTAGGACATCTAGGACATCTGCAAGTCCATGGGTCCGGATGGAATGCACCCAACAGTGCTGAGGGATATGGCAGAGGTCATTGCTAGGCCGCTTTCCATAATCTTTGAGAGGTCCTGGAGAATGGGAGAGGTGCCTGAGGACTGGAGGAAGGCCAATGTTATCCCACTCTTCAAAAAGGGCAAGAAGGATGATGCCGGTAACTATAGACCAGTAAACCTCACCTCCATCCCTGGAAAGGTGATGGAACAGCTTGTTCTTGCCACCATCTCCAAGCATTTGGAGGAAAGGAGGCTTATCACGAGTAGTCAACATGGATTCCGTAAGGGGAAGTCCTGCTTGACTAATCTGATAGCCTTTTCTGATGGCATAACTAGATGGATAGATGAGGGGAAGGCAGTGGATGTGGTTTTTCTTGACTTTAGCAAAGCTTTCGATACTGTCTCCCATGGTATCCTCATTGCCAAACTTGAGAAGTGTGGATTGGGAGACTGTGCTGTGAGATGGATTGGGAACTGGCTGAAGGACAGAGCCCAGAGAGTTGTGGTCAGTGGAGCAGAGTCTAACTGGAGACCTGTGACTAGTGGTGTGCCCCAGGGGTCAGTGCTGGGGCCAGGACTGTTCAATATATTCATTAATGATCTGGATGAAGGGGGAGAGTGTTCCCTCAGCAAGTTTGCAGATGATCCCAAGCTTGGAGCAGTGGCTGGCACACCAGGAGCTGTGCTGCCATCCAGAGTGACCTGGACAGGCTAGAGAGATGGGCAGGGAGAAACTTGATGAAATTTAACAAGGGTAAATGTAAAGTACTGCATCTGGGAAAGAACAACCCCATGGATCAGTACAGACTGGGAACTGATGTGTTGGAGAACAGCCCTGGGGAAAAAGATCTAGGAGTCCTGGTGGCTAGGAGGATGCCCATGAGGCAGCAATGTGCCCTTGTGGCCAAGAGGGCGAATGGCATCCTGGGATGCATTAAGAGGAGCGTGGCCAGCAGATCCAGAGAGGTTATTCTCCCCTTCTACTCTGCCCTGGTTAGGCCTCACCTGGAATCCTGTGTCCAGTTGTGGGCCCCTCAGCTCCAGAAGGATAGGGAGCTGCTGGAGAGAGTCCAGCACAGGGCCACCAAGATCATGAAAGGAGTGGAGCATGTGCCCTTTGAGGACAGACTAAGAGAGCTGGGTCTTTTCAGCCTGGAGAAGAGACGGTGGTGTGAGGGGGTACCGGGAGGATTTGTATTATCCTGTATTTTCATTGTTATATAATGTTTTCTATGTTAAAAAGTTATTCTTTATAACTCACTCTCAGTGTGCAGCAGTTTCTTTCGTTTTTGGGGAAGGAGGAAGTTCTTAAAGGGGCCTCTTCCCAATCTGTCCTTTCAAACCAGGACAAATGTACTGTTGTTTTTGCGAAGAAACATGACGTTCTGGCTGCCCTTGTCCTATAGTCTCTTCTCAGCTGCAGTAAACTTGTGCCTCAAGTACCAAATTCCTGGGTCCAGTCATCCTCAGTATCTGCTGCTAAATGATCTTTCGTAAGTCTAATCCAACTCCCTTTTTCCTTGCTGTTGCTTCTATTTTTAACTTTAAACTGATAAAGTGTATGTTCTAAGAGTTAAAACAGTGGGCATCATCAAGAGTTAGTTAATGTTGTCAAATTGCTACTCACTGAAAACTGCTACCTGCTGAAAGACAAGTAGAGGAAGTAAAAGAAAGACAAGTAACAAAGAGGATTGGCCTGTCAGTGTTTAGTAGGAATGAAGTTTAGGATAAACTTCAGCGCCTTCAAGCTAACACGGTGCCTGTCAGTGACCAAATCTGAATCTCAAGAGGGAGAAGTTCATGGTGGATTCTGGCTAAACACTAAAAAACTCATGATTCTTGGAGCCTCTATTTTGTTCTGTTGACTGTTCAACCAGAATAACGTGAACTAGCAAAGACTAGTCACATTATTTCCATCCAGGTTAGCATGAGGTAACTCTGAACAGCGTGGAATCAACATGTCAAGTGGTTTATGTCCCTAGAGTTCATTGTCTTGGCTTACAGTCAACAGCTGCCCAGTTCTCCTTTTCCTGAGGGTGCATCTGCTTCTTAGTCACCACTGTGACAGTCATGTGAGCTAGCATGAAATGAGCTGTTGGGATCCAGAGGGTTCCAGCAGCAGATGAGTCACAGAGGCAGAGAGGTCAGCACAGGCTAATCTTTCCAGTATTTGTGTTGCACAGTGCAGATTCCTGAGATGAACCTGCCATCTTGTTAAAGTGAAATTACTTTTGTCTGGATGCAGAAATCCTATGGGTGAGAGGAAGGGGTATCACCCTCGTGCCATTCTGACTGATTAAAGAACTTGGAAAACTTATTTTAAAGAGCTGTGGGTTTCCCTTAGGTAGGGATACCTTGTTTTTCTCATTTGTTGTAACAAAGTATTTTTGTCCAGTAGGCTGAACAGTAATTGTGAGCAAGTGAAATGGCATGAAAAAGGGCAGCTGAGCTTATGCAATTTAGAGCAATTTTGATTTTATTATAGCTTCAGCCCAGGTTGTTGTTCTTTTACATCAGTATTAAGGGGGTAGAAATTCACTTGCAGTTTAGTGTAGTGCAGTTTTGAATCATATGCATTTCAAACAAATAAATGAATACAACTTGCTGTGTCTGTAAAGCAGTGGATTTTCAGTGGACTTTTACATGTTAAAGTAGTTCTTATTTTGATTGTGCTGAAAATCTTGGTGACAACTGTGTTTTCAATTTAAGAAAAGTGTTTTATCAGCAGTGGTGTGTTCAGGAGAGCTGTTTTTGTGCTGATAAAATAAAAATCTTGAAGACGAGGAGATGAGGCTGAGATTCTTGATCAGAACTGGAGACATGCTACACAAAATAACATCTAGGTTATTGTCTGTGTGTTTCCTTTTTTTCTCTCTCTCACTGTTCTTGCACCCTTCCACCACAAAAAATGTTGTTTTGCAAGGTCTTGCTTTCACTAAACCAGTGAAGAATAAAACAAAAATAAAACTGTTTACCAATCAGCCCTACTTCACAGTTTCATATGAAATTATGTGGTGTTTGTCTTACATTTTTCACAGGTAGCTGTGGTAGTTGTGTGCCATATTCTAATTGCTCTGATACACAATTGCCTGCCAGTGGTCACCTTATGTGTAATGCTGAGCAATCCCTGCACTCAATGGTGCCTTTGAAAATGTTTGAGAGCTTACTGCCCAGTTTTGGCAGTTTAATTGCTAATGATGTGTTATTACTTCAGAATTTAATAGCTGTTTCTGGTTATGATAAAGTTGATTTAAACCTGCAAGCATTTTAAAACTGAATTTGTTGCTTCCTCTTTGCAGTGTGGTTTCCTCCTTTGGCACCTTCAAAACATTGCGGTCCAGGGTGTTGGGTGAGGTGACGTGTCCTATTTACACTCGATTGGAAAAGACTGCGTCACGGGCACTTGAAACTCTGTGGGGTTTTCTTAGTTCAGGTGCTCAGATGTGGCTTCCTGTCATCACCTGATTACTTACTCTGAATGCTAAAATGATCTTGCTAACTTTGGTATTGCTGTCTTAAACTTAAGAGGAAGACAGGCATAGATTTTAATGTTGCCTCTGTGTGAAATCTAGCTGGCTGCCAGTCACCAGTGGTGTCCCTCAGGGCTCAGTTTTGGGGCCAGTCTTGTTTGGCATCTTTATTGATGACCTGGACATAGGGATCGAGAGCACCCTCAGTAAGTTTGCAGATGACACCAAATTGTGTGGGAATGTTGGTCTGCTGGAGGGCAGGGAGGCTCTGCAGAGGGACTTGGACAGCTTGGATCCATGGGCCGAGGCCAATTGTATGAGGTTCAATGAGGCCAAGTGCCGTGTCCTGCACTTTGGGCACAACAACCCCAGGCAACGCTACAGGCTTGGGGATGAGTGGCTGGAAAGCTGCCCAGCAGAGAAGGATCTGGGGGTGCTGGTGGACAACCAGCTGAATNTGTTTGTTTGTTTTGTTGGTTTGTTGGGTTTTTTTTGGTTGGACTCGGTGATCTGCAAGGTCATTTCCAGCCATGAATGTTCTGTGATTCTGTGATGCCTGTTGTGGAGAGAGCACAATGATGATCAAAATATTACATGTTTTACTCCCTCATAGTTAATCTCAGAAGAAAGCCTCTTACTTGTCTCCTTGGCTGCTTCTGCTGCCTTTCCAGTCTTCTCTCCATCTCAAGGGCCACAAATCTATATTGATTGAGTTACTGAAGAAATCATGCTCTTGTTAACATGTAGGCCTTTCAAACATTAGATCAAGGCCTAGAGATACCAATCCATGTCAGTAAATAAAGGCTGGAGGGCCCAGAAAGAAAAATCTTTTTTACACCCTAGTCTTTTACTCCTTTTTTACCTCCCACCCCAGTGCCTTGACTGGTGGTGGTCAGTATAAACTCTTCAGGTCAAGGACTTGTTCCTTCACTATCTTGGATTTTATAGCCCTGTGCATCCTGCTACTATTAGCCAATAACCAAATGATGACAATTTGGTTTGTCCATTTTTATCTTCTTTTGTCTCTCTTGACCATGTAGTGGTAATGGAGTATATATTAATACAGTATTCTTCCTCTGCTCTGTCTTCAATGATGTTAGAGATGTCCTGTGCTCACAGGTTCTGTAATCAGAACAAATAGGCCTGGAAACAAAATGTTTATCCAAATCTCTTAATCCACCAGCCACTAAAAATGCCCCTGCTTTCCTATTTCCCTAATCATTCCAAAGGACAGCATTAAAGCAGCCATATGGTAGATATATTTAGTTGGAGGGCTCTCAGTCAGCTTCTTATCTGATGAAAATACTGAGTTCAGTGTACAAAATAGTGCCATTCTTTGTTTATTTTCAGTATTTTAGCAGAAATGTGTCCAACACTGCTCAACAGGCTCAACTGCAGCCTACCTGCTTGAAAGTGATTTTAGTTACCTGAGGTTCTGGAGTTGGTGCTGAGATAGCTTGAAGACCATTAAGGTTTTCTGTCTTGTTTGATTTTGCTTGATTTTAGAAAATCAAACTTTTAAGAATCAGATCCTTCACATTAGGCTTCTAGTTAAATTGAAGTACTAAAAAATGTTCTCCTGTACTTTTTTTTCTTCTTCTTTTTAAAAGACGTGTACTTTCTTCCCTTAGTATTTCTTAGTCTTTTGATGACAGTCATTAATATCACTTTTTATGTTCCCTTCTGCATTTTCCTTTCTTTTCATCTGCACTGTGAACACTACAGAATGCCCAGAGCAGTTGTGCTGTCTGTAGCATTGGTGATTTTAAAAACCTGGCTGGATAAGGAACTGAGTAACCCAGTTTGACATTATAGCTGTTCCAGCTTTGGGCAGGAAGTAAGACTAGAGACTTCCTGAGGTCCATTCCAGCTTGAAATATCCTGTAAGCCTGTGGTGCTACTTTTTCATCTGTTTCATACTGTTTCTTTCCTATTATCATTTTCTATATCTACTCTTCTTTGTTATGCCACGTTCGTTATATCTATTTATTAATCTGTACAATCTACTAACTATCTGTCGATACAATCTATACAATCTATTAACTGGAGGCTCTTTTGAAAGAGAGTGATCTTATTCTCTTAATAGCTAATTCCTTAATTATAAATCTAATCATTTTGTTGCTGTTAAAAGTGCTAGTGGTTTGAAGATTATCTTTCCTGCCAGCTCAGGTTAGTAAATACTTAATAAATTTGGAGATGGAATAGTCTTGCCTGAAGGCAGGAGAAGAAAAGTACTCTCTCTTCTGGAGCCCTCTTGACTGATTTTATATTGTTTTGAAAATAACTTGAAGAAACTCTGTTTTTTTTTCCCAAAATCTGATCTCTGCAGTTAGGATAATTCTATTCCTTTTGAAATGAGCAATGAATTTTGTTTTAATGGAAAGCCTACTTTTGTTGGTACTCCTCAGCTAGCTGTTAATAGCATACGTACGGACCTAGGACATCCTGAGTTTCGGCCTAATGAGAACCCTGGCCTGCCAAATCTCTTGCAGTACACATCCCCTTGTAACTCACAGCCCACTGCTCTCATATTAATCCCAGGGTACCATTAAACTACCAGTAAGTCATAGCCCTCAAATGTTGACATTCCTTGAAAAAGTAACTGGGTGTGATGTCAGTGATGAACTTACTGTAACTAACCAGATGTAACCAAGGTGTGTTTAAAGAGAGTGTTTTAAATCCCACCTTATGGTCAACATTAACATTTCCATAACACCTAATATAGGCTAGATGAAAAGAATTTTGGTGGTTTCAGGGTATTGACGCAAAGAATTGTGCCTTCTACTTCCATCTGTAGTTAGGAAAATATTTGTTAAAAACAGACTGTAGTTTTTAATAGATTTTAGTGTTATATGACACTAAGAATACAAGCAGTAGTGGCACAATCTTTTTCTACTGTCTTATCATTGTATTTCAGTTTTGATCTGGAGATTCCACATCCAGTCAATCAGAATAGAAGCTCAGGCACCCATTTAGTCCTTTCCTGAATTTCTAAAGCTCTTGTGAAGGTCATTGATGATGTAGATACTGTAGTATATAGTGAAACTGGTAAGCTGGCAAATTCATTTTGTATCTAACTGTAAACAGCTGTCTAATGGTCATAACTTTTAGTTACTACTGACCTGTAATGGATCCAAACCAGTGACCTAAAAGTGAAATGTAATTCCTCCTAGAGCCAGCCAGTTTCTTGACTTGGGCCAAGCTAGTTACCCATCTTAATGCATGGCCAAAGACTTAGTCAGAAACTCCAAGTTGATAGACTTCAGTATTTTGAGCTTTACTGCACTTGGGCAGAAAAAACTTGAAGAAGTTTTAGCCAAAAATGGGCAGATAGGCCTGGTTTTCTGAGTCTCTTACTAACAGTTCCCAGCTGCAGGTTCCCTGTGGTTCTAGACTTAAGATCCCGTGTCTGATACGTTTATGTGTATGTGTGTGGATGTGTTTATGCCAAGCTATTTTGTTCCTTATATTAGTTCCATTTAATATTTCTGTGTTAGTGAAGAAGGAATGTGTATGTAAACAAAGGCTTTTGCTCTCTCTCCAGACTGTTCCCCCAGCAGCCTTACTGATAGTGTAATCTGCTATCTGTGAAGTTAGTCAGTGATGATGCTGAGGAACCTGCTTCTGGCCTCAGAATAAATCTTGGAGGAGACAGGTCACTGATAAGGGAGAATCATGCTGTTTACACTTCCATGCTTGTGCAACCAACATTGCAAAAGGAAACAAATAAAAGATAATGTAATGCAGTTTTTAAAGTATATTTGTCCTTTGGCCTTTCCAGATACATATCTTGTTGACAGGGTAAGCCCATGTGTTACACTCCTTTTGGCTGTGTTTTCAGTTTCCAACATACAGTTTCTTCCTCTAAACTGATAGTTTCACTTTGTACTGAAGATGACTGTAAATGCTTGTGACTAAAAAAATATTAATAAAATGGGTGTGTATATTCCCCAAAACATCCAAATTAGTTAAACTATTAGTGTATACAAGCATGCTGGGGTGGTAGGATGAAGGGACACTTTCCTTCTAAACACCAGCAGCAACTAGTAACTTTTTGGAAGATTAAACTTTACTTGTGAATTTAATGCTGTGGAATGGTGCCAGATCCATTCCATCAATATGTTGATTTCCCAGGCAATTCCTAAGGTGAACAGTGGGACTGAATGCTTTCCCCTTTTTGACTCAGCATACTTGCACACAGCTTTTATGGGGCATCTTCATGACTTAATGGGTTATTCTATTTATCTCCTTGTCTGGTTCTGTGTAGTTCTGCTACAGCCCCCCCCCCCCCCCC
>VWZO01019164.1:285617-311052 GCA_013396975.1 Bucco capensis
GCAATGTAAATGAGAGGAAAGAATGCAAGTTTGTGCATACAGCATAAGAAACAGACTTAAACTGTGATCCAGAGATTATCTTGGGGTGGGAAAGTAGTTGAAACTTCCTCAGCAGAGGCTGTCTTGCTAATCAGCTCTGGCAAAGAGCTTCTTGATGGGATTCTGATATGCTTTAGCAGGATTGCCAAGCAGAAAGGAGGAATGCTGTTTATTACTGTACCCAGGACTGGTAAATTTCTGCTGGAATTTGTCTAATTCAGGTTCTCAGTGTTTGGGGAGGATATGGAAATACTGGGGGAGAGTTCAGAAAAGGACCACAAAAACCAGTCCATGTTATAGAAAGGCTTTTCCATGTATGTAAGGCTCCGGGAGTTTGATGAGAATGTGAGACTGCAGAGTTTGAGATTGCTATTTGACAGTTGAGTCTTCTCAGTGTGGGCAAACATGCAAGAGTGTGCAGACTGGAAGCAGAAGTGGTGAACTTCAGCCTTAGAAGGTATAGCTTACTGTAGTAGTATGGGTGACAACATTGGGGCAGCTCATCTGTGAAGCTGATGCACTAGCTCTTGGTGTATTTAAGACCATCTGAAACATGTGCATCAAAAAAAATCTTCAGCTTCTTGGGGTGCAGACCAGGGTAGATGCTCACAGGAAATTCTTCTGGCTGTGTGTACTGCCATGATTTTCCTGTAAGGGAAAATGAGACAGGAAAATGAAAGGCCAGCTGAATGCAGTTCATTTGGTATGTTTTATAGATGAAGACATAAAACTTTTTTTGCACTGTAATCGCTGGTTTTCTGAACAGCCTTGTCAGAACCTGGCAAAGAAGTGCATCTGTGGAAGAAATTAAGATCTGAAGTCATTCTTATAACTCTGCGCTTCACTACCAATAGTTAGATGAGTTTTTCTAGAAGTTTTCTCAGAAAACTCTTCTTTCATTTTTCTAGGCATTATGCCTAAGGAAAAACTTGTTCATGCTCACTCATAGCATGTGTGTAATACTGTTAGTTTCTGCAGGCAGTGCTGTGTAAGCTTGGTGAAGTGCACAAACTAGCCTTGTGTATCTACTCTTTCTTTTGAAACATGCCCTCACAGAACTTCTGGGATGTTAAGAATGGGGATGAATGGATGCAAATTACAATTTCCAAATAGATAAAGCAGAATTCTTCTAAAAATACTGTTGTGGTAGAGCTTACCTGCCTTTTTTACTGACTCTGTGGGCAGAAGTTTTCAGAGCCTCACGCTGGATATATCTTTTCCTGGCCACATGCTGCTCAGTCCTTTGCATTTGTAGTAGAGATCAAAAGCATAGAAAAGCTCCTTTGAGCTGTGGCCAGTAATATTTACCAAAAAAAGCAATCATTCACTGAGATGCTTGATGGCTCAGGAAGCTCTACATGTTTACCAGTGCGCTGGATGCAGAAGGCTCAGATGGAGACCACAAGTCAGATTTGAAAGATGTGGGGTAAGGTGTGACTGCTGCCCTGTTCTTGTGGGGAATATTTGAATTGCTGATTGCTGTCAGTGTCATTATGCAAGTTGTTTGCTTATGATTTGCAGGCATCAAAAATATGTCCAAAATAATACCTGCCTCCAACTGAGAATTTCTGAATTGTACTGAGGCAGTTAATGACTTTCACAGCAATCAGCAAATTTCTCTATGCTTCTGTATAGTTTGGTAGACTTAAATCATTGGTATGAAGAGCACTGACCCAGCAAAGAACAAGGTCCTGATGAGATTAGCCACTTACATAAAGCAGGATTTTATTCCTTTCTGGTTATGTTACTATCAAAGGGTTATAAAAAGTCACTTTTTTGAGGGCCAAGTTCAGTTATCTTTTAAGCAGAGGCATAGTTGAGATGGGATAAACCTTTGAAACCGTGAAAGTAGGATGGTGCTGTCTTCAGAATCTATAAATGCTGACACTAAATTGCGTCTGTGCAACTGCCTTGCTGTATTGTGGTGAAGAGGGAAGGTGGGGAAGAAACGAAGCTATAGTATTATAACAGATTTAAATTACTTGATCCTTGGGAAGTGCTGAGATACATGTGCAAGGCCGCCTCTTAAGCCTCATGCATTTATGGTTTTGTTTTCAAACTTGGGAGTTGGAGAATGTTCCTATGTTGAGGCCTCTGAATGGCACACAGAGGTGGCACTCCACACTGCTGCACATCCTTTGTAAGTTCAGGGTTTTCGAAGAACATGACAATAGTACAGTATATTCAGTGAACACAGGAACCTAGTCAGGTAGAGGAGTGCAAAGGACTGGAGAACCTCCCCTATGAAGACAGGCTGGGACAGTTGGGATTGTTCAGCCTGGAAAAGAGAAGGCTTCGAGGGGATCTTAGAGCAGTTTCCCAGTACCTAAAGGGAGATTATAAGACAGAAGGGGAGAGACTTTTTAAGCGGTCAGACTGTGATGGGACAAGGGGGAATGGTTATAAGCTGAAGGAGGGGAAATTTAGATTGGAGATTATGAGGAAGTTCTTTACCTGGAGAGTGGTTAGGCACTGGCACAAGTTGCCCAGAGAGGTTGTGGCTGCCCCATCCCTGGCAGTGTTCAAGGCCAGGCTGGATGCGGCCCTGGGTGACCTGGTCTAGTGATTGGCATCCCTGCTCAGTGCGGGGAGGTTGGAACTAGATGATCTTTAGGGTCCCTTCCAACCTGGCCATTCTATGATTCTATGAAACCAGAGAAGTTCATACTACCAATAGGCTGAAGAGATCCTGCAGGACACATTTGTCAGCATCACATACAGGATGCTGTTGCATGCCTCACAATATGTTGGTAAATACTGTGCAAATAATGAGCGTGGCCCAGCATCTCTCATCAGTTTCAAGAGTCTGATTAGTTACAGGAGAATGAGTAGGGCAAAAAAATGGGTGTTCTGAGTTTCCCTGTAGAAGGCTTCCGATTTTTCTCCTTTGTAGAAATAGTGGCCGCTCTAAAGCACAGTATCACAGTATGTTGGGGGTTGGAAGTGACCTAGAAAGATCATGTAGTCCAACCCCCCTGCCAGAGCACGATCACCTAGACGAGCTCACACAGGAATGTGTCCAGGCAGCTCTGCAATGTCTCCAGAGAAGGAGACTCCACAGCCTCCTGGGCAGCCTGGTCCAGTGCTCTGGCACCTGCACTGGAAAGAAGTTCCTCCTCGAGTTAATATTAAACCTCCTGTGGTCCAGCTTGCTCCCATTCCCTCTTGTCCTAACATTGGATGCCATTGAGAAGAGCCTGGCTCCCTCCTCCTGACACTCACCCTTAGAACCAGACAAAGACCTTCTAGTCAAAGAACACAGCCCAAATGCACAAACATCTTTCAAAATAGGTAAACTCTGGTTAACTCCTATAAATGAACATGTTATGATACAATTCACAAATTGGCATATTCCTTGAAATCTCCATTTAGGAGTTGGCGCTGATTATTTGAAAGTAGAATGTTAGGTTGGTTTCTAGATGAAGAAATTTGACAGAATTTGGAGGTGTATAATAGAAATCTCTGTATTCTCCCATACTATGTCATGTCATGTTAGGACAAGGAATGTTTTTACCATGGAACTACCATTGAAGGCAACAGAAAGTAGCTTTGAATCCTGCTTGCCTGCTGAAGTAGTACTCAGGATCTCACTTGGTGATCCATGGCTTGTATAAAGATTTTTGGTAAGATTATTTACAGAAGTGGAACCCTTTCAAAAGAAGTACTGAAGTCATTAAATCAAAAGATGGCAAGCATAAGCCACAGGAGAGTCCTTCTGGAGTTGTCTTGCCTTTGGATAATCCAATTTCATGTGTTTTGGATTAATGAGATGAAGCCTAAGGGAAGGTACTAAAGAGAGAGGAAATATTGAAGTTGCTTCATCCAGTTGACTCTGAGAAAGAACAGCACAGTCCTTATAGTCTCTGCACAAATGTTTTTACATTCTGACTTGGGTAAGAACAGCTTTCTGCTTGAGTATTTTTTACTCTCTCAATCAAAACTAAATAACAGCTACAATGCTGTTAACCTTTAAAATGTTCTGTGAATGAAGATGTCTATTTTGGGGAGGCAAGTTTCTTATTCATCAAGCATTATTTTGTTGTGAGGGTTTTTTCCAAGAAGTACCTTATAATAAAAGACAGATCAAGCTTACTCAGCAGCAGGAAATGGAGGATCACAAATGAGAAGAATTGAAGAGATCCTCCTCTGTCCACTCAAGGGGAACTAGATACTTCTTTCTCAACATGCCCAAGTCCTGTTATGTTGGGAAATGGAACTCAGATTAAAAGTGACCTTTCTCTTTGTTTTTTGTGCCTTCAGAAGGAAGAAGTTATCTGTCTTGCAAATGGCATGTTCTTGCTACATCTGGCAAGAAGGTGAGAGAGTCAGCACACAGTAGTTGTTGAATTAGCATCTCAGTTTTGGATTTGGTTTCCTATTAGTTGTCAAAATTCTCTTGTATAATTTCAATTCCTCCAGAAATAAGTGTCTTTCTTGAGTATCTCATGGTGAAGATGTAGTTTCAACTTCCTGTTGACTGAGTTCCAATAATGGATCTTTCTCTTTGGTTGCTGCTTTTTCTGCTCCTCTTCATAATCTTTTATAACAGAAATTGAAGAAAGTGGATTTGTTTCCCCATGCATGCCAACATCTGGGAGGACAGTTTCAAACATTCAGTTCCTAGCCCTAGCTTGACTTCGTTACAGACTGTGTTCAATGCAACTGCTGTCCAGTTCAGTTAATTATTTCATTGTTTATGCTTGATCATGCTGTAAACACATAATCATCCTTATCATGAGGGATTTTGTTGGAAGTCAGGAAGGTGAAGTTGCAGAGGACAAAGCCATGCAGAATGCTGTATGTATATATTGTCAGAGACCATGCTTAGTGTAGGTGGTTTCTCCAAATACGATTTTTTTGTGTCCTAGGCTGTTGAAGCATGGAAAAAAAAATAATCAAGGAAGTTACTTAGTAAAATTAAAGCAAACTCTCAGCTTACTTTTGTAAAGCCCTTTTACTTAGCTGCTGCAGCTGATCTAAAAACATTCTAAATCCCATTTCCATACTTGCTTAAGTTAGAGTTCTTCAAAAGACAAAATATCAAATTCTAATGCTCATACATATTCTATGAATCTGTGAATGTCTGAAAACAGCTGTAACTTTCACATTCCACCTATTTCTCCCAAATAAACACAGATGATTCAGTATATAATAGAAGAGATAGATACCTATGTGCCTGTGCATATGTGTGTACATGTAGATGGATTTATTGATAACCACATATTTAGAAGTCTTTTGTAATTGATCTGTTGGTTCAACTGAATGGTTCTTCCCTTTATGTTTTTCTTTGGAGTGGTTATGAGTATCAGATCTTTTTTTATCTAATAGTGAAATACTTTGGGAAATTGCAGACTAGTCTTTGGTCAAATGTTCATTAAAGAATTGACCAAAAAAACCTAAACCAACAAATAAACAAAAAAACCAACCCCAAACAGACTGATTTTTCAAGCCAAAAGCTGGCTAGCAGTAGCTTTAGGTGCATATGCTCAGGGTAGTATTTGAAGCTGGACACACTAGTCATAGCTGTGAGATAATATGGATACAAAATTTTGCATGTATAAAAGGTGGCAACATGGGAATTTCAGGCATTATCATTTGTTCTTTAACTGAACATGTCAGCTAGTTCACATCTTGCCTTTTGTGATATCTGCAATCCGAGCATTAAAACATTTTTAATGAGATAGTGAAAAAAACTTCCTAGGCCAATGAGTCCTGTGTCATGGTCTCTCAAAAAGCATCATGACTTTGAAATGTCTTTTTATGGATTAAATGTTGGAAACAGCATCCTTCTAAATCACAAGACAGTAACACATTGGGGTTGGGCTTGGTGGTAAATTATGCGTGGTAAATGTTGCTGAAGAAGTGAGTTGTGTATCCTAAAGAAAATGAGAGCAATGGATGATTTCCCTTACTGTATAAGGTCTGGGCAGGGAACATTTGGAAGAGATAAAATATTAGAGGATAGACTAATCAAAATAACCCTCCTAAAGGAACTTTCTAATGTGATTGAGTCTGTTTGTACTAGCCTGTATAGAATGAGGACTAGTGACAAAGCTAGTATAACATCAGCACACATCTTTTAAAGCAGGAGCTATAAAGCTACATCCCATATAAACATTTATCATTGTAACAGAATTAATCCTTTGTATGTGGAGGCTCTTCTTTTGTTGGATTAGAAATGCTGCTAATGATAGCCCTTCTGCCTCTTTACAATGCCTAATATTTGCATACAAATGTTAGGTTCTATAAACATCTCTCTTTTTTTTTCCCCCCAGATTTGCCATTTTAATCTTTTTTTTTCCCCTGCTTGCTTTTAGTTTGATTTTCTATCCTTGAATTTGTTTATTACAGAGAGTATTGAAATACAGATTGTTTCTATTTAAACATGATTGAAACTGTTGACCTCAGATGATGGAGAACATTTTTATCCTCTGTTAGTATAACAGACTCAGTGTATTCAATCACAAAAAGTACTATATCATTTTCAAACAGATAATTCATCTCTTCTTTTAGGGTGCTGATTCAGCATTGAATGTTAACAATATCAAAAACTGTCTCTGCTGAAAAGATAAACCAACAAAAATGACTAACTTTTAGGGATCTAAAGTTCAGTTTTGAAATAAGTCAGTATCATATTGTGCAAAATGGCTGGAAGTTTTCTGTTGAACTTAGATCTGTTATTGTGTTTTTGTGAGAGGTGATGAGGTCAAACCTCCAAATAATGAGAGTTGTGTTATAATGTCTTCATTGGTATATTTGTCAGAGTACTAAGAAGCCAGAGGGTAAAAAGTATTAGAGTTCATAAATACAGGTTTTGCTAGCATTGTTGTTGGATTTGTCTCTGAAAAACACTTTCCTCTCTTACTCTGCTTGGCATCTCATCAAATACAAAATCAGGACTCATACTACATTAATTCTGAGAAAGGAAAAAAAGAATTCTCCATACCTCATTTATTATGCATTAACTTTCCCCCCCCCCTCACAGTTTAAGAATTTCAAATTAGTTAGTCAAAATGCTAGAATCCATCTTCTGAAAACTTAAAGGATAAAATTTAAAATGTCTACATTTGGATGCTGGCAATGAGTCTGGTGCTGCTTACAATTAACCCATCATAATGATGGTGGGTTCTCCATCCCATGAAGAATTGTTGTGTGAGGGGGAAATGAGACAAAGCCCATTAAGGTTTCAAAAAGTTAAAAGTGACTTCTTTATATATATTTTCTTCTGAGCACAAAGGAGAGAAAAGTCAGCAGAAAAAAACATATATATTGTGAATTCGAAAGAAATCAGTACCCTTGAAATTGTATCCCTTGCTTTGCCTTAAATCTGACTAGCTTTTAGCTTCCACCACATGCTTACACTGGGAATCTCTCTTTGTGCATATAGAATTTGTTCTCTTATGAAATTATGTCTCAGGGGAAGGGTAATTTAAAGCCATTTCCATTTGTTATGTCTGTGCTGAACTAGGCTATTAGGGGCTGTTAATGCTGGATAAACTCAAAACGTACAACTACCTTCATCTTGTGGATTAGAGAATCTGTCCTACAAATTGCATGCTGGTATTACCAGAATAAGGAACTTTGGGCAGTTTCATGTTGCAGCCAGCACTGGGATCATTTTATAGTGTAGCCAATGTCAGGGTTGTACTGCTATCACAGATGTGCATCTGACTTCACTTTAGAAAGGCTGAGTTTTTAAAGGTTAAGCCTGATGATAGGCAAGGTAATTTTAGGTTTCTAGGCTAGGAGCTCCTGCTGGAGAGCCTTTGAGAAAACATGGATTGTGTTTCTTGTAATTCTAGACCTAGCATCACATCTTATTTTGCATAATTATGAGTTCAAGAACAGCTTGATGCAAGGGAGAAGTTGTAAGCTGTTCTTGAGGAGTAGCCACAGATAGCACTACAAGTTGGAGGCACATCACTAAACTGAAGTTTTTCTTTACTCTTCCATGCTTTGATGAGAGAATGATCATGTAATAGTGTAGCATTGACTTATTTTAGCTATGAATTACCATTCCTGCATTGCTTCAGACAATGGCTCAATGAATTGTATGGCTGGGAGCCAAGGATCAACCCATTCATTTTTACCTGATTCTCATTCATTTTCTGACCAACAGCTTCTGTTGTAGTGGTAAGCCTGACTGACCATGCTTATCCTTGGGATCCAAGACATGAAAAGACACTCATTTCTGTCTAGGAGTGTGGAATCTTAGCAAGTTGTTCCTTTATTCTTATTGAGACTGATGCCAGTTATCTGCCATTCATAATTACAGGAGACATGCAGAAGATTTATGGATATGTTGCAGATGAATGATTTTGTAAGTGGAAGCTTGTATTAGTCTTGTATCTAAACCAGGCTGTGAACATTGTAAGAATTTGTTTTCTGGAGAAAGCCTTCAATGTTTATTTTTCCTTTCTTTGACTGAGAGATGGATAAACCAAATCAGTCCTTTGGTGTGTCCCAGATTACTCCTATGGTGCAGATGCATAAAGGTGAAAAAGAACATAATAAACATAATTCAGAGACAGTAAAAAAAAATATGTATTGCTTAAAATTTCCCTGTCACACTCATACCCTATTTTTCTGAAAGTGGTAGTTTTGCCTCACTAAATTTCTGACTGTCTTAAAAGGCCTTGAAAGTTTTGACTTCTTGTGAATAACCAGGACTAGAAGAAATGAAATAGCCCTCACAGTCGTTATTAATTGTGAAGTTTTGGAATCTTGCATTGTTTTTCAAGTTCTCCGATTCTAGCTTATCCAAACAGAGGTCAGAATTTGCTTGACTCATCCACAAAGATTACCTGCAAAGCATATAAAATCTGATCTTTGTTTTTGTCATTCCAGAGATATCCTGTATGTGAAACACAGCAGGGAGGAAGAAGGGAGTAGGAGTTTGATGTGGATAACAAGTTTTTTTTGTCAGGGTGATAAGGAAATATATTCATCAATGATCTGGATGAAGGGGTAGAGTGTTCCCTCAGCAAGTTTGCAGATGATTCCAAGCTTGGANCACCTGTCCAGTTCAGAGCTGGGTCTCTTCAGCCTGGAGAAGAGGATACTGAGAGGAGACCTCATTCATGTTTATAAATATGTTAAGGGTGAGTGTCAGGAGGAGGGAGCCAGGCTCTTCTCAGTGTCATCCAATGTTAGGACAAGAGGGAATGGGAGCAAGCTGGACCACAGGAGGTTTAGTATTAACATGAGGAGGAACTTCTTTCCAGTGCAGGTGCCAGAGCACTGGACCAGGCTGCCCAGGAGGCTGTGGAGTCTCCTTCTCTGGAGACACTCCAGAGCTGCCTGGACACATTCCTGTGTGAGCTCGTCTAGGTGATCGTGCTCTGGCAGGGGGGTTGGACTAGATGATCTTTCTAGGTCCCTTCCAATCCCTAATCTATACTGTGATACTGTGTGATACTGTGAAAAAGAAATCTACTGATTTCTAATCATTGCTGAGATATTGACTACCACTGATAGTGAAGAACTGATTTTCGTCTGCCAGGTGTGACTGTTGATTCTTCACTGAATCCTATTTGTAATACATGTTGCCTATGTTGTTTGCTTTGGGGTGCTCTTTCACCTCACAACTCTGTCCTCACCTTCACCTCAATATCCAGAAGAGAAATAGGGACCTATCCAGAAAGTCAGCGTGGTTCCAGTGGGGTAGCTTCAGGGTTTCACAGTGAGCAAGTGTGTGAATAGCACCAGGAAGCATAAATTCAGGTAATTCTCTAGCTATCAGCCACAAGCATTTGATGAGATAAAAAAGTGAGTGAAGTCACGTATGTCTCTGCCAGAACAAGGAGAAAACTAGTTGGGAACTGTGATCGTGAGCCTAGGCTTCCTCAGTTGCTCAATGGGATAAACCACTATGCACTGTGCAGATGTTATCTAGACCTTCATGTCATGGGCTTGATGTTTTTCATTGAAATATCTGTAGATTCTCCTAAGACCTGTACTTCATATTCATTCTATGCTTTAATCCTCCTAATTTTGAGCATATTCTCCCAATAACATTCAGAGGAGGGCTGACTTGTTGGTTATCTCAGCTGTGCTAAGTTTGTGTTTCTTGTTTGTAGATGTTAGTTTAACAACACTTAGAGCAAAATTCTTGAAGACTTTGCATCCTAAGATATTATTTTTATTGTTATCTATTAGTATTATTTTATTATTTTTTTATTCTATTGTTATTTATTATTATTATTTATTACTTCTCTTTTGAAAAGAGAAGTAATAATCAAATGTGGAACTATTTGCTTCTCTGTTGTTTTATTAATCAATTTTCTTTTGGTTAATTTCTTTCACTTTTATAATCACAGCATGGCTAAATTTACCTTGTATTGTTTGAATTTCTTCCTTGTTTGAAAGTAAAGGCAGTTTTGACAGTAAAGTTCACTGTTGAAACTGCCAGGCTCAGTCAGGAAGAATTGTCATGCATTCCTCATACTACATCAAAAACAATAGCAACATTCACTTCAACAGAAATAGAGTTCTTTTCATTATATGGAGATTATAAACTAAACTTTTTTGAGTTGGATTACAGGAAATGTAGAAATGAGTAGCAAATGTGATGTTTTCCTGTAAAAGAAATTTGAAAAACTCATGGAAGACAGGAGTTTAAAATTAAATAGAAATTGTACATAAAGCTCAACTGGAAAGGAATATTTAGTCCAGTTGCCTTACTCATTACTGGTCATTTGTAAGGTTTGAAAATAATTACATATTCAACTCCTGAAAGTGTCTTTTTAGGATCCCAAATTGCAAATATATAAAGAATGCTCTGTTCTTAGATTCCTTTCTCTAGAGTCACTGTTTTCATTTGCTGTTTTTTTTTTAATCAATCCAATACAAATAGTGTGGTGTGTCTGTATAAACTTACACACTTAACTTCTGGCATTCCTTCGTGTAATAAACTACATTTGCCAAGGAAGAATAACCTAGATTGTGAAACTCAGGGACTGCTTTTTGTCTAAGGATGCTCTATGCAATTTTGAACTTGTGTTCAAGGTAAAAGACTCAAGAAGTTAATGAAGGGAGCATTAATCTTCCCTTATGCTCGCTGGATAGAGATCACAGACTTCAGGTTTTAAGGAGACAGAATAAAAAAATCTTCACTGCCAGTGGCCATAAGGCTGAAATGCTTTTATTCTCCTGAGAGCCAGAACTCATCTGTAGCTTTCCCTCATTTAAACTCAAGACACTTCAGTTTCCTGTTTAGATTGTATCTAAGTGGATTTTTCTTTCAGATTGTAGATAGTTGTTTGTGTATTCTTTGCTAAGGGTTATTATTTTTTTCCTTTAGCTGCTGGATTGGGAATTGCCTGAACAGTGTTGCTTTATTGAGAAGGATTATGTGCTTCTTTGGCTAGGCAAACCCAGAGGAAGCAGATACCATACAAAATCAAACCACAGTGTCTTCGGGTTGCCACTTGCTGAAGCTTTTAGCAGTTATCTACATGAAGTAACCTTGTGGAAAAACAAGTTTTTAGCGGTTCTTAATGTCTGCAGCACTACTTCCAATGACAGAACATGGAGAATCTGTGTTCCTTTTAGTGGGACATTCACCGTGAATCTTTGAGTCTGACACCCAGCTCCTGATGGTGGTACAATTTTTCTTTTATTCACTGAATTGATGTCCTATGTCAGTCTATAGGCCAGTTTGACTGAATGTTTCTGTTCCCTTTGTGGCCTTTATCAGCTTCTTGTTACTTCAGTGAAGCATCTGTGAGAATATATAAAATTGTTCTGAAGACATTGAAATTCCTAGTGGAATGAGGAGGACACCATTAACTAAACTGGCTCATGTTACCAGACGGCAAGAAAAGAGACTGTGCTCCTTCCAAGTCAAGTTAAAGCCTCCAATGCCTGTTACTGGGTCATTTCTAGTGAATTTTTCTAGTGTATCAGCTCTTCTAAGCTCTGTATTTCTTTTCTAGAAGAGAAAAACATTCTGGTAGAATCTATTTTCATAGTACATGTAACCATTCTTTAGGGAAGCTTTGTGTGGAGGAATGGCAAAGAGTGGAAAGTGTATTGTAAATGTTTCTTTTCAAAAAGTAAAGAAGCCAAAGGAATGGCTGAGAAAGTCCACAATTCAAAATACAGCAAGTAAGTGTTCTGTCATTACTAGGCTATGATCAGTAGGAGGAGAAACTAGGCAGTTGCTTCTCATTGAGTTACACTTTGATTGCCTTTTCAAGTCTAGAGCTGCATCATTGCAGCTCACCTACTCCTCCTTTGCTAGCTGCTCTACATACCAGTGTGAGAATACAGAAATCTTGGCCAGTGTACATTTCAGTTTCCCTCCTTATGAGGCACACCCTTGATACTTAAGTCTTGAACTCACTTCTAGAGAAATGAGCAACTTATTCTTGTGACCAACTAAAATTTGCATGCATTGTTATAATTGAAGCGCCTTGTGATTATCAGCAACAGTTCTAAGCAGGCCAGCAGTAGGGAAAGGTCTCTACAAAGCTGAAGTTAAATACATTGAGGAGCTCACACAATCTGTTTGAACTCTACACAAGTGCTATCACACAAGTGTCCATGCTGGAAAAATGTTGCTCTGTTCATGAGGAAGGTAGTCTTTTGCTAGGAAAAATTTATCCTCCCCCTTTGGGTTACCTAACTTCGTTTTAGAATAGATCTGAACTAACATTTTATTTTGTTTCTGCATATGCAATGGGGGAAAAAGAAAGAGGACATAGGCACATGAGGCAGAAGGAACAGGATTTGGAAAGAAAAGAAAGAAAACTGACCTGGGCCCTTTTGAGAGTTTGAAGTTTGCTACTGAACCACTATATTGACCCAGGATGGAGAAAGCTACTGATGGTAAACCTGGTTTCTCAAAAAGCATGCCTCTCTAATCCCCTGCATCCGCTGCGGGCCTCTTGCTATTGTTGTGAAAGGTCTGTTTTCCAGAGTGATTTGATTCCCATAGCCGTGGGCAAAGGCACCCAAGCAGCTCTTGTTTGATTAAAAAGCTGAATTGTTTGCTGGTGACTGTAAACACAAACAGCTGCTTTCTGAAACCACGAAAAAATGAGAGCCAGATTGGTACTTCTGCTGCAGGACAGATTTTTAAACAACTCACTAGCTATCTGGGAATATTTTGTTTGGGAAGATAATTGAGATGGATGTTAATAAATACAGAATAAAATGTATGTGTATTTAGCTCACCTTCACTCTGCCTGATTATTTTTGATGCAGGCTGGTCCTCCAATCTTAGAGCAGAACAAAAGCAGCTTATCTTGCTTCAGGTAGTAATATTTAAAGGGACTTGAAAATACAATCCCAAAATGTACCTCACAGGATCAGGCAGTGCTGCCTATTTTCTGTTTCACAGTGACCTTGTTTGGGTTTTTTGGGGGGAAAGAGAGAAGGCATGATGTTGGGCACCCTGTGCTAGCCTTACTGTTCTCCTTAGACTGGTTTTGTTGATTTTTATGATCTTGCCTTTCTAGCCAGAGAGTACACAAGCAGCATGTAATTCTGCTTAGAGATGTGGTCTCCTGGCTTTCAATGTTTATATTTTATCTATTTCGTTTTTCTTTGTAATGAGGTATTCTGAAGGTTATGAACTGCCTTTCCCATGTTTCTATGTAGCTATAGTCCTTAGCAAATACTGTTTCATAGGTAGTGCAGTCATTTTAATTAACTTTGTCATGCATAGGTGCTTATTGAAAGGACCATCAGCAACATAAATAGAAAACATGAGATCATTCCCTACCTGAGACTACTAAAACCAAAAGGTTTTCCACATGGTTTGGTTTTCATTTCATTCTGAATGGACAGTGAAAAACAGTTGTGTAATTATTATTTACCAAGAGCAGGGAACATGAAAAGCAGTAGGTAAAGGCAAATTTTATTGCAGAAGTTTAAATTCTCATTTCTCAGATGCTAACTCAGACCTCTTCACCCTGATTGAGTTCCCAAGCTTTCAGATACTGTCCATTATATAGCAACACTTGGGCATCTGTTATGTATAGATGTTGCTTACATAGGCACAAAAGTCTTTTTCAGAAATATTCTGAAATTACAGGACTAAGTATCTGGAGATCTGGCTTCTGTACATGCCTTACCATCAACTTCCTAAAGGACTTCAGCAAAGCTGGAAATTTTTTTTTACCAAATTACGTTGGATGGTACTTAATGCTGTTCTAGGAAATAACAAATGTCAGTACAAATCTGTGCTGCATTGTGGATTCTGCTGTCCCTTGATGGATTGTGAGAGTTAGGGCTGTTGAGCTCTGCCAGCTTTTCACCTTCCTTGCTACTTGACTCTGTGTCCTGGGAAGCATTTTACTGCTTTTAATCCAAGTTTTTGTTGGCTTGTATGTGTTTAGCCCTTGATCAGCTTTAAGGGCAGTCCTTCTCTTCCCATCTGTATTTTTCACTTTGCAGTGTAACCTGTGGCTTATAACTACCCCAAAGCTGTCTTTCTGCTGATTCCCCTTTTATGTGCACTGGGGATAATGCAGCTTTTCTAGAGAGACCACAAGACTTGATTCATTGATGTTTTAAGAACTGTCAAAATCTTGTGACAGAAGCGGAAAATTTTGTTGACATTGGAAAGAGGTGGCTAGAGCTGTAGTCTGCATTCCAGCTGTAGGGATATTTCTATTAACTAAAAAGGGATTCAGAACCTTATACTGAGCTGTTTTTATGAACTTAAAATAATTGAGAACAGTTTTTGTTTAGTTCTGGGTATTTCCTGAATGTGTTTGCAAGTCAGACAGTATAGTGCTGGGCTTAAAAGCCTGGCTCCAGCTTGAGATGTATTAAACAAAATAACCAAAGAGTATTTATCATGGAAAGGCATGTTAACTTTTAAAACTTTTCATGTTCCTGCTAGTGTTGCTGCTAGTAACACAGCTACATACTTTAAAATTAAAAATACCATGTAATTTCGGGTTGTCTAAAGAAAAAAAATTATTTAATCTACATATGCAATGATCTCCATGCCCTACCAAAGTGTCTGAGCATCTCCAAAATATTTAAATATAGAAATAATGGTAGTGATAGTACTCTTTACTTTTTTAGCCTGTAAAGAAGATAGTTAAGGGTTTTTTTACTGCAGGAACTTGCTGGTGTCATTGTTACAGGTTCTGAAGAAACTCAGAGAAAGCTAAGTTGAATGCCACCTATAGTTTTGAATGTAGTCATAGTCACGATGTTCTCAACAGAGTTGCTGGTGCACCCAGGAGCATCCTCTGTAGCTCTGGCAGCCTGGTCTGACTGTAGGCACTGCAGAGAGATGACACTTGTGTAGTGTCAACTGATCTCTAAATATCAAGGCAGAAATCTTGAACCAGCTGCTGACTGGAAAACACCATCTTGTGTTAATGAGTTAAGAGAAATTCATAGTCCTGAACCAATGGATTCATCAAATGACTGGGAAGAATATTATGAGAAGCAAGCAAAAAAGAAGAGAAAAGTGGAAATAGTAAATAAGAATGTTTTGTATTCAAAGTAGCTCAGCAGGCTTTGGGGAGTGCGTGTGCTTGGGTACTGTTTAACTCACCTTTGCTCCTCTTATAACCAGAAACTCAATAATGGACATGGAATAAGAATCGTCTGGAAGTACTTTTTCCTTTGTGTGCTACTCCCATCCTTCTTTCTCTCCCTTTTAATCAGAGTTTCATTTACTTGTTGGTTTCTCTGTTGTTTGATCCCTGTCTGCACTTCTTCCAAGTGAAACGGGTCTTTCTGCTCCTTATTAATGGTATGAAAAAGTGCAAATCAAAAGCAGGAGGTCTGGAGAATACCTTCAACCATTAAGCTCAAGGAACCAGCTGGGCAGCCAGGTGGGAAAACCTCATGTGCTGGTGGGGAAGGGAGTCTTGCTCTCTCCACCAAGATTCCAGTTTTGTTGCTGACTGGCTGGCTGGGCTGCAGCAGGAGCTGGAGGCAAGAGAAACACCTCTGTGCTGTGCACAAGAATGGCATGGTGGGGTAGTTGTTGGAAGACAGGGCAACGAAGACTCTGGCCCTCCCCCAAAACTGCTTCCCCCTCCCTCAAAATGGCTTCCCCCTCCCCCCTTCCTTTTCTTTTGCAGTTGCACACAGCGCTGTGGCTCGGAGGTCATTTGTTTCCCACAGCTTCACAAACCGCTGTAGCAGAAAGGGAGACAATGGTCCCTTACAAGGGGCTATGTGAGGCCTTCTTTCATCTCTAATAAGCCCCTTCACTTGTACTGTGAAGCCTGTTTTGTGTGTGTGTCTGCGTGCACAGTTCCAGTGTGAACCACTCTGCTGCTTCCATTGACATAAAGCATCCAGGTTTTTGGTTTTGTTTTTCAAATGGGCAACTCTTGGCTTATTTCAGCCTGAGATGGGTTCCCAAGCACATTGGGAGACATCCCTTCTCCTTTTCACTTAGCTATTAAAATCTAGGGCCCATCTGGTCAATGTTGGTCAGTGGAAAGACCAAGCTCAGAAAGCAAGGAAGGAGGCAGGCAGCTATCTTGAGCTTCTCTCTGCCAAACACAGACTCTGCTTGTTGCCATGCTTGGACATGGTTGCTGAATGAACATGACAAGAGGGCTCTGTGAGAACAACCACCCTGGCAAAGCAACTAACTGTCCTCCGGTGACAGAACTGGAAAGCAGAAGTGTAGTTTGAAAACTTTCTTCTCCAGTACCCTGCTATGATGAGCAGAAAAGGAAGGGGAATAAACAGTATGCTGAAATTTTAAGGGGCAGCAGCTCAGAGTAGTGGTTCTTCTAGTCTGGGGTACCATTTTAACCAGCATTTTCTGACTGATCCCTTGAAATCTCATTCCTTGAGCCACCCTTTAAGTCTGGAGAATTTTCCTTCCTATGTGAAATAGGAAATTTTTAGCTGCCTTCTGTTCAACTGTGAGTTTATACTCGAAGGTTGGAAACTGGTTCTCCCTTGTCTTTGTAGGCTCAGAATAAGAACATAGGTTGATGCTGATGAGACTGTAGGTTCATGCTGGTCATGAAGTTTTTCCTGCTCTCTGCCCCCTTTTAAAGCCCATGTTTAGCCAGAACTGCCTCTTGCTACAGTTGATTCAAATGCCTTGCTATGAGGCCCCCTTCACACTTAGTGCTGGCTTATCTTAGGAAATGGCTTTGGAAGTCCAGGTCCACTCAGGCTTTGTGTTTTTCTCCCTCACTACTGTACCCAGTTCCTCTTGTACACAGTATTGTTACAGCAAGGGAAAGAAAATTTATCTTTCACTTGTCTGGGTGGCTATTGATGTTCTCAGCTACTTAGTGCCATGCAGCCTTATGTTTCACTCTGACATCTCTGGATATTGTAATGGTCCTAGCATGAACCTTCTGCTTAGCCTTGAGACCTGGCCTCACTTTCCTTAGCTTGCACAGATTATTCGTTTAACATACCACAGCCTGAAAAAGGCATCAAAGTATAGTGTTTGGACTGGAGGAGGGGTGGTATCTCTTAAAACAAATTACATTTTCCTGGGTTCTACAAGCATATATATTTTCAGCTTACCTTGACTTGCAAGTAAGATGTCACAATATTTGGATTGTAACTTGTTTTCTAGTTTCAGTGTGATATCTGCAAATATTTCTTCAGCTTTTAAATGTTGTTGCATAGCTTCTTGTAGCAAGTATTGTCATGTGGAATATATTGCTTGACTTTTTTACTTGCCTGAGCAGCAAAACACTAAATATGCTATTTTTCAGATGTTGGAAATGCAGTAGCTTCATTAAGTGATGCTGCCATGGCAAGTGTCTCATCATTTCACAATTAAACTGATTGTGGACATGAAACACTTACCTCTTTAACAGAAGTAAAAAGAAGGGGGGTGGGAGGGTGGGGGAGAAAGGTTAATACTTCCCAATTCTTTTAGATGCATTGATAGCTGGGTTTGCAGAGCTCAACTAATGTGGATTTTAAATGCTATGGTTCTACTATCTTCCTTTCAATGTTAAGAACCAGCAATTCCCAATCCAATTTTCAAATATTTAAAATACAGTGTTTTAATGGCACTATTAAAGTCTATCATGTGGCTCCTCACACAGCCCTGAGTGCAGCATGCTCACAGCTTTGTGCTGTCCTGTCTTCTTCTCATGATGCTTTGCCAGCTCCAGCCAGTTTGCTGTTCCCTGCTATCACAGGGCTCAAGCTCTCCCCACCCTGCTCTGCTTCCTGCCACTGACCCCATTTCAGTCTTGCCTCCCCTCTCCAGTTTTTTTCTCTCTCCTTTGTCCTTGGTGTATCTTCTTCCTTAAGCCATCCAAAAATAAAATGGATGTTTGTGCAAAATATGAATTCCTAGGTGGTAACTGTGTATTAGCTATACCATGGAGAGCAACGAGACGTAACAGTGCAAAGATAAATGGTAATCTGAATACTTTGAAAACTGGATTGGAAAGGGGAAATAATGAACCTGTTTTAGTGGGAGAACCTGAGATATATGTGGGACAGCAATTTAGTCACTGAGCAGCAGCTTGATTTTTTTTCCTCTGTATGCATTGGGCTGTCATCTACAGACAGACAAAATCCTCCAGTTAGGGTGTTTTTCATCTAAACTATCCAACAGTCTCCTTCACTGAGGACATGTTTGTTCTGAGAGGGTGCATGATTCATCACCCTTGGGAGATGAGGCAAGATTTGGTGCTGACAATTTATCTCCCCTGTGCCCTCCCCCACCCCCACCCGTGAATGTGTGAAGCAGTTTTGTGCTGGGAAATTACATCACTGATAAAAATCTTTTAAGAGGGACATCCACCACATTATAGCACAGAAAGTAATAGAGAATTTTTACTGTTGGGTAATGGTGAAGTCAATTTATTAGCAGTTAGTTTGGACAAGGCAGCAGGCATGGTAGATGCTGGGAAGCATTAGTTTGGTGTGGAACCTCACTGGAGGTAAAAAACATAGTCTTGTCCTGAGTGGCAGAACTACAGAATCATAGAATGGCCAGGTTGGAAGGGACCCTAAAGATCATCTAGTTCCAACCTTCCCACACTGAGCAGGGATGCCAATCACTAGACCAGGTCACCCAGGGCCACATCCAGCCTGGCCTTGAACACTGCCAGGGATGGGGCATCCACAACCTCTCTGGGCAACCTGTGCCAGTGCCTAATCACTCTCTGGGTAAAGAACTTCCTCATAATCTCCAATCTAAATTTCCCCTCCTTCAGCTTATAACCATTCCCCCTTAGAAAAATGAAGGTACTGTTACAAGAGTCTGAAAATTCAGAGTCACACTTCAGATCCCCTGAGACTGTGTTTTTTTTACCTGTGAGAACTAGCTACAAAAGAAGAATCATTGTCATTTTTGAAAGAAATGTAGCTCTTTCTTTACCTTGCAGAGAGTGGAATGTAACTTTCTGCTGGGAAAACTAGCACACACAACGGATTTCATTACTATACTGGAGAAGGAAGGACTTAGAAGTCCCACACGTATATTTGATGTGATGTTAGTCAATTAAATGAGGCGTATAAAAACAATGAATAGTTAAGTCATTAACATTCTTGTCTGTGGTCCAGCACTGTCCAATATGAAAGGGAAGTAGTTATAGCTGAGTTGATAAATATTTATTTCAATGATATTTATTTCAATGGTTTGCTCAAATGGTGAACATGTGCATCTGAAGCAATAGTTTCTCCTGAGCCAGTGTTGAAATGGTGCGTGTCCTCCCCAGTAGTGAGCCACTACTGCCAGATAGCCCAGCTCCAACAAGGAACACCAAACAAAGATACAGGAGCCTTTAAAATCATTTAAGAACTCATGCTACCAAAAGAAAAGCAGCACGTTAATTCCATTAATGTGGCAAAACTCCCCCATATGGGTAATAACTAAGACTGTGCAGAATGTTTGCCAGAAAACCCAAAAGGTACATAGAATTTATTTGTGTGTTAGAATTCATTGTAAAATCAGTTAATCTGAGGGTTCATTACAGTGTACTTAGAGCAGTCTCTGATTTTGTGGCTTTATTTAGTTGTGATTCTATTTGGATGAAACTCTGTATTTTTCAAAAGAACTTTGCCTTAGGTTTTCCAGGATGTTTTTGCATCTGTAAATTTGAAAGATAAATCCAGAAACAGCAGTAACATAGCACAAGTGTCTGACTTGTAGTTACATGCTTAACCCCCCACAAAAAAACCCAAACAAAAAACCCCAAACCAAACCAAAGCCAAAACAAACTCTCCCCAAAACCCCAAAACAAGCTTAACCTACCCCCTAAACCCTCCAAGCAACAGGTAGCTAATAATAGAACTATATAACCAAGTTTTTGCTCATTTCTAGCATAGGTACTCAATGTAACAAGTCACTCGTGGGAACAGAGTTCACTGGGTTGTTCCACACACGTATTTTCTGTTTTTTCTGCTGAGTAGATAGAAGTTGTTGAATGCAGTTTGAGTCACTTCTTACCCCAAGCTGCTAAACAGTACAGCTGTAGAGCTGCTGAGCAGGCATTGTGTTCTGGCCTCAAGGTACAGCAATCAAAGTGGATTGTGTGCTTTAGAGAGTGTGTAAAGGAACTTTATGCATGAGCTGTTATAGTAGATATGGTTAGTTTTGCTTTATGTTTGTCATTCTTTTTTTCAAACAAGCTTTGAGTCAGAATACATGGCATCTGAAATGTTTATTTATCGCCTTACAGATGAGATTAAAGATAGAGCTGTGAAAGAAGTTGATTTGAAAAAGAAATCACTAAATTTAGAGTAGTGAAGCATTAGCACAGTTATAGAGAATCACAGTTATTAGCTGATTATTTTTAGAAAATAATTATTAAGATTCAAGAAAGCTGCTGTGAATACCAGTGCTATATGCTGGGAGCAAACAAGATTTGATATTTTCCATTGACGTATCTCATTTGTGTATCTGGTGTTGAAGCTGACACCAAATTTAGGATGGAAAGAAACTGGATTTTTCCATTCTGAAGTCATTATCCACATCAATATAAATATTAACACTAACTGTTTGATGTGTTTGAGTTTGATCTGTTGCTGAGTTTGGCCCAGAGAGCATTCATTTTTACAAGAGAATGAGTAAGTTTCTGTATATATCTCAGTGCAGAATTCTGTGCAGTAAATGAACTCCTGTCTCTCCTTCCTTCTTCCTGAAAGTGATGAGCCTGCAGTTATAGACATGAAACAACAGCCTAGCAGGGTTCTGCTAGAAACATTCACACTATTTGTATCTGTGCTTTTTTCCTTGTAGTTTTTTCTCTGAGGAGGAAAAAAAATCAGACAATGTAATAGCTAGAATAAGAACAATTTGTCTTTTTTGCAGCCAGTACACAGCTTAGTCTCTAACATTATATTCCAAATTGATTCATACGTTATGTGTATTTTGCTTTGGATATGACAACACGCTTGTAGTCTGGCAAAGTTTTTACAGTGACTTATTTGCTCTTCCCTCTCTGTTTGAAATGAGAAGATACCACACAGCTATGTTAACCAAACTCAGCTATATGTTGTTGAGGGGAAGATGAGGTGGATGGATGTAACACTTGTGGCAGCATCCTGATACAAGGCTGCCTCAGCTACATGTCTTTTTACAGGAGGATGTAGGAGATGCAGCTGAGCACTGAGTATGGCCTTCATACCAGTCTCCACTCTGTAAACAGGAGTCTTAACAGGGACTGTGCACTTACAGACTCAGAGCAAAATACGGAATCCTAGAATGGTTTGGGTTGGAAGGGAGCCTCTGGAGGTCATCTAGTCCAACCCCCCTGCAGTGGGCAGGGACATCCCCAACTAGAGCAGGTTGCTCAGAGCCCTGTCAAGCCTCACCTTGAATGCCTCCAGGGATAGGAACTCAACCACCTCCCTGGGCAACCTGTTCCAGTGTTCCACCACCCTCGTGGGGAGGAACTTTTTCCTAATATCAAGTCTAAATCCACTCATCTCTAATATAAAATCATTACCCCTTGTCTTTTCACTCCAGGCCTTTGCAAACAGGCCCTCTCCAGCCTTCTTGGAAGTTCCCTTTAGGTACTGGAAAGTCACTAGTAGGTCCCCCCAAAGTCTTCTCTTCTCCAGGCTGAACAATCCCAGCTCCCTCAGCCTGTCCTCATAGCGGAGGTGTTCCAGCCCCTGATCATTCTCGTGGCCTCCTCTGGACCTGCTCCATCAGATCCATGTCCTTTCTGTATTGAGGGCTCCAGAACTGGACACAGTATTCCAGAGGAGGTGTCAGCAGAGCAGAGGAAAGTGGCAGAATCACCTCTCTCAATCTGCTGTTCACGCTTCTTTTGATGCAGCCCAGGATGCCATTGGNCATCCACAGGTTGTCCCTTGTCCACTGAGGTAGTCACAGTATCATAGAAAGCCACTAGGTTTGTCAGACAGGATCTACCCTTAGTGATGTTTCTTTCTACCAGTGTAGAGTTTTTCTGAGCACTTAAGTAAGAGCAAAAATTGAAGCTGGTTTCACAAGGAAGAAAACCAGTTTGTTTAGCCACATACACTAAGATGCTACTTAGTCCATATTTAGTCCTTTCATATGTATGTCAAGTTGATATTATCTTTTATCATATTGTTATTTAGTAACAAAGTTGATTTCATAAGTGTTCTACTTTCTAATCAGTGTTCTTGTTAATTTGCTTTTCAAACTCAAGGGCTCAGAGCTATGGTATAAGTTCTGCTTGAGAAGCATACGTGGAATTCCCCAGGGACTGTACTTCATCATGGCACTCAAGTTATTTATTCTACATACTCCTAACCTGAGTATGAAGAAATTTGAATTGTTTCAAAGCCTAATGTAATCAAATCTTATGGTTTATGCCTAAGGTAGGATAGCTAGCTCCAGAAGAGGTAGAAAAGCAGCAGTTACCTGTTTTTGCTCTGTGGGATAGATGGTCTTCCCACTGTGTTTCTCTTTGGTCAAATGAGGCAGAATGAACTTGCCCATGGTGTTGCTTTCCAGAAGCAGAAGTCAGTTGACTTCACTAACGCCAAGATAGATTGCAAAATTACAGCTCTGCTCTTTGGAGAGGATGAGTTAAATGTATGCATAAAGTAGGAATGCCTGGAATTACATAGTTGGTCAATGACTAAACATGCTTTACTTTCTGGAGATTACATTATGCTGGAAAACTGCCATTTGCTTGAGACCACTGTATATACAGCTTAGCCAGTCACCTCTACTTCTGTTGTTGAATCTTCAGAAGTTCCAGTGCAACACTAGTGTAGAAAGGACAGAGATGTGTCATGACCTGGGGAACAGTCCTTGCAGGATGCTACTAACATAGTCATCAGCTAAGAAGCCATCTGCCTGGTGAAAGTAGGAGAATAAAACAGTATCTTTTTTCATATATCATTTAGTACTATTTTAATGTGTCAAACAGTACTGTTTATTACCAAGTTAAGACAGTATGATATACTACTGTCTGTACAATGTGGAGTCTCCTTCTGGTAAGGTTGTAATATAAGTGTACATAGTGCTGGCTGTCCACATTAAGAAGTATTTCTGTCCAAGGCAATGTTCTTTGCTTTTGGCATAGAAGGTGGTGAAACAGTAAAGTGCAGGGGTTAATTTTGCAGTGTCAAAGTCAAGAATGGTGAAGTTGCACAGGCGAACTTCAGTATAGGAGGCTATATTTTCCCTCTGGAGTGAGACTGTTAGCTATTGTCTTAATTTTGGACATCAGAATGTGTTTGAGACACACTGGATTATGGATGTAGTACTACTTGAAAACAAGGACAAAGAACATAAATACTCACTGGAAAGCCAGTGCAGTGAGTGGGGAAGCTGTCGGTCAGTAGGCTGCAAGTGCTGCAGGACTGTGTGTGTCTGGTGACTGGAGACCCAACTATACTGAATTGCTGCCAGCAGGGCAAAAAGTGGCAAAGACAATTCCTGCAGTTTCTTGGGGAACTGATCTCAGCAGGAATCATGAAAGTAGTATATGTGGAGCCTACTCTTGAAGGTTAAGCATCAGTGAAATCTGAACGCTCTCCTGACCTCTGGATAGCACAAAGGAAAGCACAAATTCTACTTGGTAGAGTTAGGACAGAAAGACTGCAGACAAATGGGCTGTCAACACCTCCAGCTTAGAATAATGTGATCATTTCAGCTTCTGCTGTATAATTAGTTTAGTAAAATCTTTCTCAGTCTGCAAAGAACTGGAGGGGCAAATTGCCATGTTTGAGGAAATGGGATTTCAAGTCTGGGATTCACTTTAGTGGAGCACTGGCTAATGTCTGTATTGGGGTACGGGCTCTGTTTGTGGCAGAGCTTGCTGACTTCTGTCCTTTCCTCTTGGAGTTAAGTGTATTTCTCCAAGGTTCCTGCTGCTGCCCTGTAGATGCCATCACTAGAAGTGAGTGATGAGGATGCCATTGAAACTGCAGAGAACATTATATAAGTCCTTAAAATAACATTTTAGACTGAGAATGCTGTCCTTTTACTAGAAAAGCCATTCTCCTCTCTATAATTGAGTGATGGTGTGAAGACTCTAATCCTTTTTGCTCGCTGCCTACATTGTCCAATTTTTGTGTGGGATCAGAAATTTCAAAGTAATTGCTATAGCTTTGGGCTTCTGTGACTCTTCTCTCCCTGCTCTTCTTTGTTGAAGGGAGAGGCCTCTGGTGAAATGTAGGAGATTCTGAGCATTGCAGACCGTATTATTAGGTATCAGCTGAAAGTCGAAATCCTCACCAAAACTTCATATGCAGTTTGTCACATCATATGTTGCATCTGCTGGTGCCAGGAACTGACCTAAGCGTGGAAACTCAATCCCATCACAGCTTCTGAATGTCTTCAGAGGCTGCAAAATCCTTGGCAAGATGAGCAGAAGGAAACCTGCATCAGAGCTGTCTGCTTAACATCTGGACCTGTGTGTAAAATGTTCTTATTGCCTCAATGCAGAGCCAATTTTCTGGTGCACCAGAGTGCAGAAATTCACATACCTGACCATCACTTGCAATCTTGCTATGCTTCCTTTTTTTTTAAAGTACACTTGTCACAGAGAAAGAGATGAATAAGGTTACAGTTAATTCCCATGGAAAATCCATTAATACATCAAGAGGATGTATTAATTATCTCTCTCTGAAGGAGAATAAGCAATGTGATTTTCTCCTGTGACTGTATGGACAATCAGTTGAATCCACTAATCTTTACCCAGTCATTCTAAACACCCTGATGATACTCAGTTTTGGAGTGAACTTACTCATAAAAAGTTGTTGATTTCTCCTTTGTTTGGGGGGGTAACAAATTCTGTGTTTACAGCTTGTTATTTTACTTGCAAACGTTGCCAGTTTGAGCTTCAAAGATAGGGGACTGATGCTATTTCATTTAGCATATATCAAACCTATCAGCATTATAAACAGATTTTTAAGTTTAGGTGGAGCATAGGTAGTTTGGGGTTTTTGGGTGTTAGTGGGGTTTTTTGTATGTTTCATTCTGTGGTAGGATACCAAAACCACAGAATTCTCTTAAAATTAA